>JABFEA020000029.1:17923616-17936449 GCA_019775915.2 Cyphomyrus plagiostoma | reverse complement strand
TTCACATCTTTCTCCTGCCCCCCCCTGCACCCCCCACAAAACCCCCCCTTCACCTCGGTTATCTTGGCCCATCCAGTTTCCTCCCAGTGAGATTCAAGGCCCAAAGGCCAGCAGGAAACACATTGTCTGAGCTGCTCTCGGGAATGCGGCATGCACCGCGGCCTCCACTGCGTCCCGCTGTTCCGGGTATTCCAGCCATGTCCACTCATGTCCACTGGCGGTGCCGACCCCCTGACCCCCTGACCCCCGGAATCGGCTTCACCCTCTCTCTAATCCGCACTCAGATTCAACTCACACCGTGATTGGATAACAGCATCCACTGGGCAGCATCCGCAGGCCCAAGCCTTTTCGAGGCCCTAAGGAAAATTTGATGAACATAGTTCTTATTTGTCATCTTCCTTCCCATTCTGTCAATCTGAATGTGGACCCACCCCCCCCCCGCCACTGGGCCCTAAGCAGCCACTTAGTTTGTTTATACCTGCGAACCAACTATGGAGCTTAGATCTGGATCCACCGATAGCAGTTTGCTTAGGGCCCAGTGGCCACCAGGGGACCCCCCCATCTGAACAGGCTGACAAAATGAGCAGGAAGATGACAAAAGACATCTAGCTTAATCAAATTTTTCTTTGGGCCCCAAAATGGGTGGGTATACTCATCTAGTGCTTACAAATTGTCTTTTTTTATAGGATTTGTCTTACTTTCTCTCAGTCTCCGGGGTGGACACCGCACTGCTGAATCCCAGCGCCTCCTGTGGTGAGGAGAGGTAGAGCAGTTAGGGCCCGGTGGGGCATCCAGGAACCCTCCCCCCAATAAAAACGGCACTCACCTGGGCATCTGACTGCAGCTGCTGGGACACGGCCGCGGTGCCGGGTCTCCCCTGCGGCGACATCATAAAGGCCATGAGCATGTCAGCTGGCGTCAGCCTCTGAAGGCCCGGTGCCAACTGGGGGGACGCCCAGCACATCCCTAGGAAGCTCTAATGAGGTCATCGGTGACACCCCTGCCAGCACGCTACCTCTGCCCTCGATTGCAGACGTTAGCTCAACTAACTTCAACTATGTCAAAAGACGCCCAACCAAACCACCATGCAGTATCTGGCACGTGAAGAGCAGCAGGCTGTTGAAACAGGAGGACGATGTCAGCAGTACTCTGATTAGTATTTTTCTTCTTCTGGTTCTTCTACCTATTATCATTATTATTGTTGTTGGTGGTGTGGTTCTAAGATCCAGCTGAAGCTCGTGGCATGCTAGTTACGTATATATGACGTCAAAAACAGCTGAAAGTCAAAGCCTGTTATTTTGAACACATTCTTTTTATGGGCTTCTCACTACAGGTGTTAGATTCCCCGTCAGCATCCGAGCCCAATCTAGGTTCGATTTGAGACAACTGTGAACATCTGGAGACGTTCTTCCTCTGCTTAAGTGGTCCTCACCGGAAGACACTAATACAGGGAAACAGCTAACCTCACATAATTGTGTTTGCTAACTTTCACAATGGTGGGAGAAGTATCTGTTGCAAAAGCTGGAATTAATTCTTTGTCTGTTCTCTTAGACGGGCATAGTTTCCCATGCTTGGACTATTACTCCTGTGTAACATCCGTAAATGAACTTCAATCCAAGAACTGAAGAAGACAGATAATGACTGGGAAGCTGGGACAAGGTGCGGAATTCCATCCAGACCCGGGGATCTTTGGTTCTGTCTGTCTGATCAGGGGCATCTAATCCATCGAAGACTTGCAGTCAGGTCAGAGCAGCGACAGTTACAAAGTTCACAGGCAGGAACCCTTAGCCCCATTAAAAATGGTCGTAATGAGTAAAAGCTTTGCGGAACCATTTTCCCAAGTGCCAAAACAGGAAAAATATCATGTGTCATCGCATACAAATTTCTTTCCAAAGACTGCCCATAAACTTTCTACTAAATACCTCCCACCAGACATCCTGCATTTGTATTAGCAGTATTTTAGTGGGAACTGTACTGAAACCATGGGATCTTTACTGATGCAGAAAAATGCAAGAAACTAGCAATGAAAATATGACATTTCAAAGAGGACGTCAGGCCCAGCACTGGAGTAGCCTGGCACTGCTTTAACCTGCCTAATTAAGCCACTGCGACGTGTGCAGTTAGCGGTGATCCGGAGATGTAAGGCACTGCGTGGTCAAGCATTGGAACATGTGAATGTAAACAAGAAAATATGTTTGTCTGGGTTTTGGTCTGTCCATCCATCCATCCATACATATATACATACATTTATTGTATACATCAAAATCCAGTTTTTGTATCACCTACATTGTCTTTTAACTCGTGTACTTCTAAGTTCTGCAGTGAGCATCCGAACCATCTGGGACAATAAAGATCATCTATTAATGAAACTGAAAATTCTTCAGCAGTTACGCGAAACTTACGTTAATTCATGGATACAAACAGGTGGGAATAAAAAAATCTGCAACTTTCGTACTAAAATGTGTTTGCGGTCTCCAAAGAGTGGTTTTTAGCATTCAGGGGTGCATGATTAGTATATTTATCTGCCATTTCACACCCAAGAGACAGAAAAACAGACAGATAGCTATACTGACAAACCCCAGTGTCACTGAACATAAGCGCATTCACACCATATTTGTCTCGGCAGTCCAGGAAAAAAAGTATTTTCATTGATAGATCAAACCTGCACAATCCTTTTAAAACAAACACTTCAAAGTGTGTCATATCAGAGGAAGGGGGGGGGGGACTCTAAGGATTTATTTTCAGTATCTACGACTTTGGCTCCTGAGCAAAATGGTGACATGCTACCCTCCAGACCTTTCAGAAGTCACATGTAACACATTTTTCCATTGTTTCAGACATTTTCCGGTGTTTTTCCAAGAGCAAATTTAAACAGTTAACAGGTATAGGTTATCGTTTGTGTACCTGCTGTGACAGTCCTCCCCCCAAGTAAATACATATATATTCTGCATTTCATTTAGAAATTGCATTCGTATACAAAAAAGTGCTCCTGTTTTACTATAGGCAATAAAACTATACACGTAAAATTAATTTACCATAAATCATGTAATACAACAGACCTGTTTTTTTTTCTTTTCACTGTTGCATAGACTCCCTTTATCTTTGTTCTGGACCTGGCTGAAGTTTCTTCAAACACGTGGACAGGTGTATGTATGTATATCATAAATGAGGGAAATATTAAGTTCTCTAAAATGTGAACATATTTTAGGCTTCATTTTACGTCAGGTACAAATTAGCACACTATACTGGCAATGAGGGGTTCTTTTGTGTTACACAGCAACGAAAGAGGCAGAAAAAAGAGAGAAAATCAAAAAATGAGAATTTAAAACAAAAAATAGCAGGGCAGAATAGTTACGTGCAGGAAATAGTTAATCATGACGAGTCAAATGCTGAGTATATCATATGTAACATAGTATTAGCAGTTTTAATAGTTTGTATTTGGGAAGTTGCTGTGTCATGCAGAGATTTATGTTGAAGAGATAATCAATTACTCGCAATATGTTAGCCTTTGACTGGACTGCTGGACGCATTATGTTTTATTACATATTTATTTTGGCCAGCGGTCAAACGTTATTTTTAGCATTTTAAGCGGTTCATGTTTGGGAAATTGTAGTGACATTCAAAGTTTTTGTTCGAAGGGATTAAAGATGTTGACCTGTGTTCCGGCTGTTGCCACTTTATTATTTAACCAAAATGAGTCGGGGTGGGTGGCGGGTGGATGATTAAGTCTTACGTGCGCATGCAGATGATGTCATAGCCGATCCGTGCCTCGCTACTACGTAAAGGGGTTTTTTTCAGTTACGTGGTTCCGTACCGTTTCCAGCTCCTGGGACACACTTCGCTTACGCAGCTCCTCCATCCTCTCGCAGACGTCGCCGAAGCAGGTGTTGTAGTATTCAGAGTACTCCAGTGCCAGGTCATCGATGCTGCCCAGAGAACCGTCCTGCAGAAACAGGACCACAGTTCGGGTCAGCCATCAACCCCACGCTCCTGAGCTCAGGGCCATCAACGAAAAACAAAGACATGAAAGCACAGACCTCCAGGAACATTTAAAGATACTCGGAGTAGATATCCTGGAATTGAATTACTACATATTACTTTGAATTTTTTTCACGTTTATATTTTTATATTTAATTACCCAAAGTAAGTCTGACTTATTTTTCCAATAAAAAAAATACAGCAGAATTACTATAAATCTTGACTTCTGGCAAAACTCCACAGATTAGCGTCAAAGAATAGCTTCTGCATAATATTGCTCTTGAGGTTGTATGTTTGCCCCATGCCAAGTCTAATAAATAAAAAGTTATTCAGAACTAATCTCATCCCAAAAATAAGCTACTGGTCAACAAAGACTGAGAGACTTCACAAACCCAGCGTTTACTTCAAAACCTTTAAAACAAACACTCAAAAAAAAAAAGAAAAATGCCACACTAATGAGTAAAACATGAAGCCATTCTTTTATTTATAAACAAGCACAGATTAAACACAAATATGTCCTGATTTAACTACGCTCATCGCAATCTTCTGTTCAAACTTAAAACTTCACTTTTCCGTGGAACGATGACACACTGTCGTTTAGATGATTTTAGTTCAATATTTACAATATTACATCGATGAATGTGGGGATGGTGAAGAGAGGCAGCAGACAGGACAGGAAGATAGGAATGAGGTCTACGTGCGCCACGTGAACACCTACTCCATGCCACCTAACGATAAGAATAATACCCGGACCATAGATACCCACTCAACGCATCCGTTAATCTGAAATCCCAATAAATTTGTCTACATGGCGGTGTTTCGTTTATCGGTCTCTAGCATTTAGGAGCGCAGCCTGTTGAGGGACTAGCTGGCTTCTGTGGACGGCTGCGGCCCTCAAGTTTCAGAGCAGTGGTACTTAAAACTCTTCCTGACTTTCTCCAGCTAATAAAAATCCTTGATATGTTTCACTTCCTGCACCAACAAGTCGTGTCATTTTGGGCTTGGATGTTAGTTCATCGGTTTAATCACATTTCCTTTTGGTGGCGAGAGTTCTGGATGGCTGCATGTATGAAATATCAATTTCCAATGGCTCCAACAATTTTATCACCTACAGTATGATTCAAACTGGGGTAATGAACCAGACAAGACATAATACTGTAACAAATTTTATCAATATCTGATTACAGTGAGAATTTGTGAGCTGGCGTGTTGCCATGACATCAGCAAGCCCCAAAACTAGGAAAACAATTGAACCTTATGACTGAGGGGTATTTGAGAAACATCTGCTGCACATGGGTGTAACCCAAACCATTTCCCATAGTTCAAGCCAAGAGCCCTTAGCCGTGAACATTACTTTGCACTTAGTTCCCTGTCTCTGATCTCTCTGCGGCTGAATAGCGTATCGAAGCGCGATAAAACATCGCGCTTGCCTTTTAGCCAGAACCTTGGCGAATGCTGAAGTCATTGTTGGTGCCTGGCTTCTCAGTCACCATCGGGGTCCATTTGCATGATGGAGGAGTCTCACGTATTACCCCCCCCCCCCAGAAGAGTTAACTAAAGTAAATATTTACCTCCCGAAGGAAAATTAAAGAGATTAAAAATTAGCGCTGAGGGAAATCAAAGGCGGCATATCCAAACGATCTGGGAAATGTGGTGCCGGCGGGCTGCCTTGTAACGTGCCAGACAAAAGACCTAAACAAAACGCAGCTGTGCTCAGCACTTTGGTCCAGAGGTCGATGTCCTTAATCTCCCGCATTCCGCTTACGATCGGAACCATGGCATGATTTTATTACCCGCGTCCAACAATTCAACAATACTAATATGCCCTGAAAATCAGAACAGAAGTAAACCATCTAGCTATACTCCCTCAGGACAACCACACCACCTTAAACACAAACAATACAACAGGACAGGTGATAGTCTCTTTATACAGATATAATTGATTAATCAAAGATTCAGGAGAAAATCTTAGTTTGGCACATTATTTTAAGTATGTAATCTTTTATGTCGATTGTCTTGATTGTCCTGCTGCAAAGTGAATTGCTAACGCATTTGCCGATAAACCGTGTAGCGAGTGCAGTCATCATAGTGCAATGTGAATGTAACGCTGGTTTCTGTACCCCCAGCCCCAGGGAAGATGGGGGGGGGTGGGCTTCCTCAGGAAATCCTCAGGGCTGAAAGGAAGAGGCAGCACAATCACCATGATGAAAGAAGGTCTGGGAAAGACCACTAGTGTTCACCACAAAAGTACGACACCGACTCTGAACCAACAGGCCGCTTAACTTGGGCGGTCATTCTCCCTCGACCCCTAATGGACAGCACACAGATTTCTCACTGGCTGGAGAGCTCCCAAACGACACATTTCATGCCAAACAAACTAGAACAAATTAGAGAACACATGATCTACTCCTAGTGCCTCTCCCCGATATAATTTTTCCACAAATCCATTTCAGGGTTGCAGTGAACTTGGATGGTACATCACCCCTGTTCAGACAGCAGGAGACACCCTGGTGGAGACCCCAGTTCGTCACAAGGTGCTCAGGGATGATTTAAAGAAAAATACTCAAGCAAATGCAGGGAGAGGATAAAAGCGTCACATAGCAGAGTGTGTAGGAGTCGCCCTGAAGTCTCCGTCTATAGTGCAACCCAATCACTTACCATTATATTCCCAAACAACCATATAGTTAATAAGTCACAGACATCCTTCAACTAAAATCAAACCTCATTTCATTTTCATCGAACGACTAGCGTATATGATGTAGGCAGCATCGGTGAAATGTTCAGTCTTGAAATTTGCATGTAGACTCTCGGCACTGGAAACAGAGAAGCAATTTTGAAACTATCTTGACTTTTTGTATTTCTTTTGCGATGATAAGATGTGCAAAGCCATGCTGAAGATGCCCCTTGCGGAGTCTGATCCCGGACTTGAGGGACACTGAGCTCCTGGCACTCCTGCTCAGCGTGAGATCATCAACAAAGAGGCGCTTACAAGCCCAGTGACACGTCACACCTCCGCACCTCAACCGGAGCCAAGGATCCAGGCTTTCAGATGTGGAGCGACGCTCTTACATTTACAAGGTCAGACCTCAGGGGTGAAAATCACACCGACAGGACAGATCACACTTTTTAGCAGCTATGTCAGAGCTCCTGTAGCTAGTAACTCTGCAGGGCAGTGTTCCTATATTGTAATGAAATGGTACCTCTAATCAGCTATTTGGGGGTGGCTCAGCGGCTCAGTGGGTTGGAACGCTGTGCCTGTGATCGGAATGTTGCCGGTTTGAATCCCATGGCCTGCAGGCCGATCCCATCATTGGCCACCTAAGCCAACCCCCAATTGTTCCAGGGACAGTAGATACTGTGGCAGCAAAGCTGGGTCTCTCCTGTATGTGTCTCATGGAGAGCAAGATTAGATAAGGAAAATATCCCCACCTGGATACAGCATTATTCATTTAAATTCCTTATCCGATGGATATTTTCAAAAAGTAACGTACAACTGTGACATGTAATACATAACAACATTGGAGTCCGCAAGCAGCCAATTTCGTTACCAGTGCTGTTAAGATAAACGACTTATGGAAGTAAAATACAAGCTAGTTCAAGATCGACTTCAAACTGAGAATACAAGCAGGTGAATGTGACACATAGACTTCTGTGCCTTACTGGGAGGTGTTGTCACCATACATAAAGTGTCAGGCTACAGTATGTGCTTTTTTGGGGACTCTGTAGAAAATCAATATTCCTAAACAGATGCAATTTCATCTAGGAAATGCAAAGTATATTGCTGATTTTTCATGAATGTATGAAACGCAGTACCCCTCCCACAATAATTTTGGGGGGAGTGCCTCCAGAATTATACAATTAATAGTCATCGCAATATAGTCCTGAAATGATCTGGGAACAGCATAATACATTACAGAATCTATATGAATATTTTGGAAGTATATGCAATTATTTCATAATTCTCTTCCATGCGTTTAATTTGAATAACATTCGGCACATAATCGGTCAATTGATATGCGTTACCGATCCTTTGGTTATGTTGTTGATTATCGTCTCGAAAGCGGGTTAAAGGAACCTCGCTCGATTTAATGAGACGCGATTATTTCGTACATTCTAAATAATCTTAAAGATTGCGCAGACTGTAGCGGGAGGCTTCCCGATATTAAAAACGATCGATCTAAATCCCCCAATATTTTTATGGCGCTATGTGTGATATGGAATATTATTTACATTATATTGCATAAGGCAGCCTGGAAATTAATTACAACCAGTCTCATTTTTATGTCCCCTTTTGCTGCGAATGAACATTTTCTGGACTTACCAGAATCCCGATCACATCTGTCCAAAGTTTAGAAAAACTGTCAGACGCACTGCTTTCTGACTGGGAGTCCGAGTTTACATTTTGATCTCCTTCCATTATTCTGGTTTTAAAACGCTTCTGCAATCCGGAAATAAATGTTAAAAAACCAAATAATGATTAGACGGGAAAAACGTATCCTTTAAATAATTCAGCATTATTTTATCGGCTTATCGGCCTTATATTAAACATATGAACTCAAAATAATCCACGAGAGGAACAGCACAAATCCCGTGAAGATATCATGTCGGTTCCGACGAGGCACATCAGCGAAGCGCTATGAGCATCCAGATCTGCAAGGACTTCGCCCCGCGAGCTCATGCTCCCTCTACAAAGTTGCCTGAATGACTTTTCTTCGGTCCTGCGCTTGATCGTTGGCCTCACCCAAAAAGTACCGCAGGGGAGTTTTCCGAAAAGGAAGTGCACTGGAAAAGGTCCAGAAATGCCGTTTAAAGAAGTTGAATAGGCATTTAAACAACGCTTCCTTTACCGTTACTGCTTCTGTGCGTCTCCATGTTTTATATCCAAAACGAGCTTTCCTTGTGACTCTCCTGGTAAAAGTTAAGGTCCGCCTTCTGAGCATCGAAATATACTAAGATATTATATAACCTGAAAATGCACAGGAAATGCATACCTGCACTCGGATGCTACAAAGACTAATAAATGATATGCACATTTTACGTTTATTTACCAGATGCTCTTGTCCTAAGTGGCATTCAAGTGTGCTGGGCTGGACAGTGTCCCTAGAGCACTTGGAGTTGAGGGCCCTGCTGAAGAGGCTGACAATGACATCACTCTGCCTGCTGTGCATTTGGACCAGCAACCTTCCAGTCACAGGCACTGAGGCCTAACCAGCATGCAGTCACACACCAGCCCAGCACAAAAATGCTCAACCAAGAAAAACACATCCGAGTTGCGCCCTGTGATACACTGGCATCCCGTTCATTGTGTCCCTAGCCTTCTCCCTGCCTTCTGCTCCCTGGAAGAGGCTCCAGGCTGATCCACAACCCTGACCAGAATGATCGCTTTGAGGGTGGATGGATGGATGGATGATGGAAGGATGTATGGATGGACGGTTGATGGAAGGATGGATATATCGAGCTTCAGTTCCTACATAGGTGGACTCTAGGTTCAGACCTAATTTTTTGTTCGGTTAGCGATCCCATGAAAAAGTGCATTTGTTAAACAGATCAAACCACAAACAGCCAGGCATTTATTTCTTACTAAGCTTTCTTTGGACCTATCCTCAAATGGAACTAATTGTTTTAGTATTAATACTTGAACACAATACGCTAGAAATAGTTTTGGCGAATGACGTATCCCATGCCCTTTAATGACACTAAATTTAATATAACCACCTCACAAACATGAACAATGTTCAACAGTGAACGGTGAGCTTGGCGCATTGTTCTATTTTAATGGCACTGTAATCTTATGAAAAACATCTGTCCAATGCGGGCACTGCAGTACTAAACCATCCTCTGAAAAATATCCGTGACATTCAGATTTAACGTAACGTAGATGTAGCGTAACTTTGTAACAATACTCAACATTTCAATGCTGTCTAACGGAATGAAACTTCAATTAACCAATAAACCAATGAACTGTAAATGTTGCATACTGAAATCAAAGCCAGTTCAGTAATTTAGTAATTAAAACCATCCCATCATTACACCAAGATAAGGTGCCATTTTATATCTATCTGTTGTCTCTCTCACACACATGCGCACGCGCACACACAAACACACACACAAACACACACACACACACACACACACACACACAATCCTTCACATTTCATCAACAATTACATTACAGTTGATACTACAGGCTAAAGCTGGAATTTTCTGCATGTATTTTTCAATCAAATCATCGCGATCTTGGCTAGGCCCCATGCATCTTCTGTTACTTCCGGGTAAAAACCCCGGGGTGGGGGGTAGTATGGGAGGGAGGGGGGGTCTGTGGAGCATGTGCAGAGCGCCTACGCCACTTTGAGTCCGATTAAACACTGGAGTAAGTCGACTCCCGGTCGCATTAGCTGGGTGTCTTAGTACGACTTTCATAAGTTCAATATAGTACAATTTCAGTTGGACTAACATGTTTACATGCACTTCAAAAGTCCGGCTTTTTTTGGCCTAAGACAATAACACAATTTTGTTGTTGTACATGTAAACAAACAGTCTGAGAAGTTCATCTTCCAATGCATCCCAGTCCAGTGGCCTGTACTACGAAGTGAGGTTACTATCTTATCGGGGTAACTTGTAGGATTTAAGGTACCGCAGTTTAAATGGACTTCATATTCATATTTTGCCAAATTACCTTAAATCCAACAATTTAAGCCAGTAACCCCGATTTGCAGTACAGGCCACAGTTTATTCTAATGGGGGGTTATTTGTCTCACAAGGTCACGATTTTTCATCGGCAGGCCATCCCAAAAACCCACACCCACACTGGCTTCCCATGGATCAAGCTCGCCATCCCTGCACTAAATAAAGACATTTAGTTATACAGATTATGTTGCAAATGTAGAGTGTTAATTAAATTTATTCATTTTTTAACCTGCAATAATAAATCACGTTATTCAAATTTGATAGCTTAGTAGTTTTACTTAAAAACTGAAGATCTTTTAGTTCTTTATTTTGCCACGTTACTTGTCACTAACTCCCCCTACTGGTGGATATTCACTTTTTGTAATCTCTAACTGTGGATCTACGGAAGATTGATGACTTTCAGGGGTGAAACAGGTGTACATCGACCTCCGATACATTTTACTACAAAATGGATTTATTCTCTATATTTAAATAGATATACATCCATATTTTATGTAGCAAGACACACAACTTTGAAAGACCCATAAGCTTTAAAGGGTTTTCTGTCACATTTCTGGCAAAACGAACATAAGCGTATATAACTGCGTATTTATGCTTAATAATGTTAATATTATTAAATAGCTATGTATTCATATTTAACAATATCATTAACCAGCATGCCAAAAAAAGAACTACGACAGAATGTCCTGTCTAAAGTTATGTAAATGATCCGCATTGTAGTTTCAATGCTCACTTTCGCTTCGTTTCACTAACAACCCGTGTGCCTTAACTGCTTATTACACGCATACGGAGTGTGTCTGAATGGAAACTACGTAAGCGGCGGTCAGCGACCATCAGGCTAATCGCCCCTGGCGGGTTCTCGCTGTGGTTCTCATGCTCTTGTTGGGGAACTGTAAAAGACGGAGCCAGGAATGAATATCGAAACTCCCACCAAGACAAATCACTGGACGCGAAATAATGAGAAGACCTTTTGTGTGCACGCATCTGGAACCAATGATTTAATGGCGCCGAGATATTTGCATATCTCTGCAGTGTCTAACTTATTTAACGTGAGTGTGTTTATAGATATATAAATATCTATGTCAGTAAGAGACATATGGATGCCATATCCAGCCTTGTTGTGCAGTCCTGTGGGAAAGCAGGTGTGACCTCAACAAAAAAAAATGCAAACTTATCATTCTGCAGACAATAATATGTAAAGGTTGCAGTGGGAAGATCAGGCCCGGCCTTAACTGGCTGGGGACTTTTAAGACGAAGCACAAACAGAGAATCTAGCAGAACTGCAAGCGAATTCCCCCCCAAAGGACCAGAGCATTCATGAAGCTTAACAGCAGAGAAACATTTTCCAATTGTGATGCCTAAAGATTCACTTTCACTTATTATTTACTTTACTATATATGATGCAGATGGTCCAAATATCCATCCATCCATCTTCTAATCCGTAATCCTGGTCAGTGTTGCCTGGAGCCTCTCCCAGGCAACATATGGCTGAAGACTGGGGGGACACCCTGGACGGGATGCCAGTCCATCACAGGGCAGGGGGACACCCTGGACGGGATGCCAGTCCATCACAGGGCACAGGGCAGGGCACACCCTGGATGGGATGCCAGTCCATCACAGGGCAACTACACTCACATACATGATTATGCACTATTGGCAATTTTATTGAACTGCAGGAGGAACCTGGAAAACCCAGAGGAAGAGCTACAGAGGGGGACACATCTCTCTCTCTCTCTCTCTCTCTCTCTCATGAATACAAACGTGTGTGTGTGTGTGTGTGTGTATCTTTGTCGGGGAGTGTCCATACATTTCTATAGACAAAATTTTTTCCAATTGCAGTCACAGTTTTTTTTTATAAATTTGGGTTTCCAAAAAATTGGTCTCCACATAATCAAAACACACACACATGCACGCACACACACACACGCATGCACGTACACACACATGCATGCACGCACACAAACACGCGCATGCACACACACACACGCATGCACGCACACACACACACACATGCACGTACACAAACACGCGCATGCACGCACAAACTGCACACTGTGCAATAGTGCCACCATTGTCAGAACATCATTACATAAAAAGCATTCATAGTAATATACAAGGCAGTTACAGCACTTCATATTGTCAGACTGACAAGTTGAAAATGACTGTAA
>JABFEA020000029.1:17894012-17923499 GCA_019775915.2 Cyphomyrus plagiostoma | reverse complement strand
ACACGCATGCACGTACACACACATGCATGCACGCACACAAACACGCGCATGCACACACACACACGCATGCACGCACAAACTGCACACTGTGCAACAGTGCCACCATTGTCAGAACATCATTACACAAAAAGCATTCATAGTAATATACAAGGCAGTTACAGCACTTCATATTGTCAGACTGACAAGTTGAAAATGACTGTAAGATGTAATTTTTCCTGCTTTCTGCCCTTCTCTGCATTTCCAAAATTTAAAACATCTGACAGCTCAAACCTAATATTTCAATAAAATCTCAATAAAAAGAACAAGATTTCAGAATACTCCAATATGCTCCTTGCATGAGGTCATAAATAAATGTTTTGCTTTTTTTCCTAGGAAACTATTGCCAAAACAAAACACAGAACTTGACTGTTTAATAACATGCTGCCAACATATTTTATTCTTTAAATCTGAGAAATGCACCAAAGCCAGGCTTGTTTGTTGTACAATGGTTCCCAAACCAAGCAACCCGATCCCAGACACAGCAGCCTATCCCGCCTAATCCACCCACATTACCCCCCTCCCCAGTATGCTGTGCTAAACCGCAGTACATTCCCCGCACCTTTTCCTTCAAAAGACTGCCTCTGAAATACGAAAGGCTTGTCCGAAAACATACTACTTTCTCTTCCCTTTCCGCAATTGTGAAGCAGCCATGAATGGAAGGCAACACTGGCCAGCCAAAGAGGGGGCTGCTTCTGTTATTCGTGGCTGGGATTCTCCTGCTGGCTGCCTGACTGTCAGGGTCTCTTCCAGGCCTAATTTTCACCTGACGGCTGAATGAAGGCACCGTTTGTCACCGTCAATTCACCTCACCTCACCTCACCTTTCATTTCACTTGGACGCGTTCTCCAGCATAGCTCCTAAGCTTGACGCTGGCCCGATGATCAGTAGTGTCACAACACCAAGTTTGTGGGATGTTTTAATTCCACCTCCACTCTTTGTGTGCGTGGAGTCTCCATGTTCTCCTCATCTCAGAAGAGTTTCCACCCACAGTCAAAAGGCAAAGCTTGGCTAACTGGTGTCTGTAAATTGCCAGTACTATTTTGTATCTCCCTATAATGAACTGATACACCAATCCACGATGCACCGATAAGGATTGGGGTAAGTGGTCAGAAGATGGACAGGTGGACAAAAGTGTAGAAACAGGAAAAGCGATATGTGGAGCTCGAGGAGAGATGTTTTATTGGCACACGCAAGTGCTTTGAATTCAGAGAGAGCACAGCAACAAACAAATAGCATCACGTATTAAATGATTTACGTGGGCTTGTGTTTGATATATAACCATGTTGCGAAGTCCTGTGCCTTTAAATAGTGCCTCATTAAGTATAACAGCACAAGCAGGTCCATTAATATTATAAAAACAGGTGATTTTAGCTTAAATACAAGTGACTATTTGAAGTTTCTATCCAGTGCCAAACCAGGAGAATCTCGACCGTCTTGCATTTTAAAAAAAGCTTTAAAAAAAACACTCGATACTTAGGAGAGCCTTAGATTCCTTGAGCAATTGATAATCAGAGATAAGACTGATCCCAAGAAAAAAAAACATTTTAAGCCACACATTGCAGGGGTACAAAACCCAACAGCAATTGAATAGGCTCTGAGATAAAGGTACAAGAGCAGGGTAATTCCATTACTGTATTCCATTACTGTATTCCACTCCAAAACTTCATTTGATAAGACCGCTGAAGTGCATCAGAGCAAATAAATTGGACATGCCAGGCGGCTTTATGAGAAAGACATCTCAGATCCCGCGAACTGGCCTTCCCTACAGAATCACCCCCTACAATTGGTCCATCGTTAGGGAGAACACAATGCAGCACCCTTATCTGAGTTTCCTGTTGGCAGTGGGGTGCGCCAGATTGCTATTTACGAGTCCGTTGCCGACAGGAAATAGAAAGTTGAAAAGATAAGTCTTACCGGCCTGTGAGAGGAATAGATAAAGGAGGCGAGGGGATTGGCTGACTGCTTGTAGCACCTGTGTTACTGATCGACCTGAGTTGTCTTGACAAATGCGGGTGGAGTTTCCCCGCAAAAGGATGTGGATGGTAGGAATGGCTAAGCTTAGGGCTGTGTCTTGTACATGTCTAACACGACTATGAATGAATGCATTAATAAATGGATGAATGTCAGACATTGACACCTCAGCCACAATATTTGAACTTGCGCTTCAATAAAACAGAATGAATATAGTGCCTTTATTTTGCTTAATATCTCGTGTTTTGCTTAATATCTCTAATCAGTTTCTCAAAGACCCTGGCAATTAGAGATGCTAAACATGTATCAGTAAGACATGACATAATTAAGCTCTTGTATTGCAATAGACCGACAACAAACAGAAAAACTCCACATGCCTATAGGACGAGTTGCTGGAATGGAAATTAAAAGGAACATCACATGCTGTACAAAGCACTGAGTCATTATTTTTAGTGTGAAATAACATCTGACAAATGATACATTGATTTTTGAATCCAACACTGCGTTAGGAATCCTTATTAGATGATGGTGCATAATTTACTTCTGACAAGTTTCGGAACAAGTGGTGCATTAGCCGTGGTCATCTGTCTAACTGTCTGCTTGTACGTTTCCGAAGGGGCTGACAGTGAGCCAATCAAAAGTCAGTATCATTCTGGAGACTCTCTGTCAGCCTATAGCACGTCAGGAGGGAGATATATTTCACATGCATTAATAATAAAGGATTTAGAAAATTCTGCATCTGTAACTCATTTTGACACTGTGGTAACAATTTCATTTTTGAGAGGGATATTTCTCTGGGGATTTCCCTTTCCTCTTGATAGTCTTCTCTCAGTGTTTGTCAATACCTCCACGTACGTTGGTGACGTGTTTTCTGTGCGTCAGCGCTTCTGGGACTGTGAGAAAAGGCAATGGATGAGACACTTAAAAAACAAGACGGAAGGTTTTCAATATTCATAATGTTATCGATATGTGTTGCGGTAATGACCTCCGCCAGCAATACATCCTCCTGAGTCTGCATCCGTCACAAAGCCATTGACTGAGGACGAGGGGGGGCTTCACAGTCAGTCGCTGCGCGACCCAGGCTAGCCCCCCCCCCAAAATCCAAAATCCAAAATCCAGAAGTGAGAGCTGGAAAGAAGAAGCTCCATCAGACTCGAAAGGAGAAGCTGCCTATGTTTAGCTTTTGGAATCCTGGCTTTCAGTCGCGAACTGATTAGAACGCACACTGAGCTGTGGGGATGGGCGTTTATAACTGCAATCCTGAGGACATCTGATGAAATCCAGTCCCTAAATCCCCTGCGGGGAGCTGATTTTTACACCCCCCTCCTGACTGTGACAATCCAACCTAATTGAAGCAATCACACAGAGCAGCTCTTCCGATCCAGCCCATCTGCTGAGATCTCCCCACCCACACCCCACGTGCCACCCCACGTGCCCACTCGAGGCCAAGGCACACCCGGTCTCCGCAGGGACATGCCCGTGGCCCTGTAGGAAGACCTGGAGTCACAGGAGGTATCAGATGCAGGACAGCCAGGCACCCATGTCACCTCCATGCAGGAGAAACACACGGCGCCGTCATTTCCAGCTGCCTTCTCCCTGGACACTGAAGCCCCGGACCGGGAAAGCATTTCATTTGTACCCAAGCCAGGCTCGTGTTTCAAAAAGTAAATAAAAAAGCGGAAATCGGTAACTGCCTGTTTCACAGCTGCTTTCCCTGCCGAGTCTTTCCAGAGCCGGAGGGGTGAGACTATCCAGCACCCCCGTGACGATAAGACACTGTCCATACACCGTTACGTTTCACAATGACACGGCCAGTGGCCCCTTGTGACCAAGCCCCTCGAATAAACGTCACTCTGTCACTGGTCTATTCCTGCAAGACTCCAAGGGACCAACCGGGCATGCTAGCATGCACAAGAAGGCCTGCAACCCAAGCCGGGAATCGATTTACTTTTGCGTCTTAGAAACACACACGTACTGGACACACACATGGTCTCCAGTACAAAACAAAGGCAGCTCGGCATCCAGTTTCCAGTCAACAGAAGCAGATCACGGTTCAGAAAATGCGCTATCAGCGTCGCTAGGCTGTACAGCGCATCTCCTCACCATAACGTCCCCTGTCAGAAAGTCACACACGGTGCAGAAGCCAGATACCCGGCGGCAGAGCGTGGGGAAGGGCAGGCGGATGGCACTTACCGCTGGCGTGGAGCAGCCCGAATCTCTCCCCCACTGCCGACCCAGCTGCTGGAAACACTGACTCCGACGTGGAAGTTTGTGAAACATGTACAGTACAGAACAATGCTCGCCTCAAAAGTGGAGCGGGCCAAACATAAATCTGGGGGGGGGAGGAGGATTTGAGGGGTTGGTGGTGGGGGGGGGGATTTGGAAGGTTGGTTGGTGGACGGATGACGCAACAGACATCTGAAGGGTGGGGACTGCAAGCCTCAGCTGAGTGAGGGATCTCCTGGAGGCCTCACCGACTGCGTTCAGGCATTTGGGCCGCAGATGTTTTCATTAACTCCACGCCGCATCTTCCGGCACACAGACTCCATTGCTATCACAGAGTCCTCTCTGCTATCACAGAGTCCTCTCTGCTATCACAGAGCCCGGCCTGTACGTCAACTCTTCCATGACTTTTTACAAAAAAAGAAACTCTATTAGGCTTCACTTGTTTATCTTTTGAGTTCGTGTCGTGTTCCTTATCCACCTCTCAGCAGAAGACGACGACGCCAGTTCAGCTGAGACACAGTAAAGAAAGAAAAAAGCTGGAACGAGATCAAAATTGTGGCCATGATTTGTCCTGGGAGATTTCGAGTTTCCAGGCCAAACTAACCGGAGGACGGCTGCTTCTAGGGAGTCAGCGGTGTACATCTGCTCTCCTACGAATAGGGGGACTGGGAATGAATTTAACCCCCCTAGGATCCCACCCCCGTGTTTCGGAGGCAAAGGGGGCGGGGGGGAGGGACACACGCAAACTTCTGGAACCCCACCAGGGGCGTCATGTTCTCCTCATGAGCCCACAGTCAAGAAGAAAACGCATTGTACTCTACATTTATCCAAAGCTACTTACTGTAGAGGGAAGGGTCACGTTTAATTGGGGCTCCCTGGGATTCAAACCCACTACCTTTGCACTGTTAGTGAAATGCTCTACTTGCCGAGCAACAGGAGCTGGAAAAGGGGAAAACAATGAGGAAAAACCATCGTAGCACCTCAGCAGGGAAAGGTTCCCCAAGTGAACACAAAAGGGTCCGGGATGGAGTGTGTGTGACAGGAAGGTCCAAGTCCCCCCCTGCTCTGTTACTGTGGCGTCCCCCTGGGTTTCTGCTCCAGCTTCCTCAGTGACCTCGTTCCCCATCAGGGAGAGAACCTGGCAACTTCCCTGGGATCTCTGGGATCTCACTCCAGGGGCCTCTTCAAAACTGATGCATTTTCAGTGTTAAGATATTTAGGGGAAAAGCTGCACCTGTCAACTGTATGTTTTAACACAGATCAGAAGACAGCAGTAACATTTAGTGTCCAGTGTTGGATTCAGCCCATCCAGGGGGGGGGATCTCAGCCCCCTGAAAAACATTTTCTTCTGACACCATTTAGCGATTTTCGTATACATTTCGTACCCCCACCTCGGCAGACTTTATTGTGGTGACATCACATATTTTTTCAGGGGCTGTACCTCCCCAAGCATCAAATCATAGAATCAAGTTTCAAGTTTATTGTCCTATACAGATAACAATGAAATTTCTTGGACTCGGAGCCACCCTCAACGTTTGCACAGTTAACAGTAAAAAAAATAACACTTAAGTAGAATAAAATTAAGTAGTAAAATAGTAAAATAAAGTGCACAGTAGATAGAGTTCAGCATTTGAAAGTATTTATAAAAATACTAGTTTGAGTGTGTGTATATAATATATACACACACACACACACACACACACACACACACACATACATATTTGTATGTACAAAGATAAGTAAAAGATAAGTAAGATAAGGTACACCTATGTTCCGAAATTGTGTATCTACATGCATGACCGAACGCATTTAGATGACCAGAAGTGACTGCCAAATACATAAATGTAAACAAAAAAGTGATCTGGGATGAGACAAAAATACATTTAATTTACGACCACCTTGGGTCATAGAGGTAGGAAAATTCAGAGCACACCTGTGTATCAGCTGACCGTAACCATCCATCCGATTGATTTATAGCAGCCAGTTATTTCTGTAGCACGGTCACAACTGTTTGAGGGACCATAAATAATAATCATTCGCGATTATGATAGGATCACGCTAGCAATGAAATGCCTCTTAGCCGCCGTGAGTCGTACTTTCCATTTGCGCCTGCCGAAAGCCCCCATGCATGGAAATGAGGCGTAAATCAGAGGCTCAAGTAACACGCATCGATAACCGCAAGATGTCGGTAATGATTGCGGGCGGATCCCGACCGGACAGTGACCGCAAGCTCAACGGGAAACGTCTCTTCGTGCCGCTTTTCGAGAGAGGGGTTTTACTACATGCTCATACTTTGCTCTGGATGCTTAACTTCAACCAGTCCTAAAAGCATCAACCTCAACGCCCCCCTTTTTTATGGCCTAAAAGCCGCAGTTGGCAAATCCCCACATAAAGGATCTGAATAGCAGAGGCGAGAGAAAACAGCTCCCGGACGGAATAAATGCTGCGTTTTCCTCAGCTCTCCAAAAACACAGGGGTACATCACGTCCCCTGCGGTAACTGAGTAACGTGGCTCTGCACCCTACATCCAGACTTTCCGTAACATTTCTACTCTGGAAACGTTCGAAATTGTTTAGATTTAAGAAAACAAACAAACAAACAAACAAATATACACACACACACCATATTTATTTATTTAGCGTATACGAACCTATAGTTCCAGGAATCAATTAGAGAGTGATACCCCAATTTTATTTTTAAATAGTTAAGGACCCAGTCACATGCAAAGTATTAGGCGTACAGCTTTAAGAGACAGCAGGGGACGTATATTGTTCATGAAGCATAAGTAAATTTCTTACATTGTTTTATTCTTTCAGATTTAAATGAGTTTAAATGAGCTCAATTTCAGAAAACCTAAGTTTCAGATACTGTACAACCTTTGAGGAAAAAAAAACACTACCATAATGAATTCCATATTGCTTTCTAGCAGATGACAATACTTGGCAATACACAATAGAAGAGTTTGGACGTGATTCCACTTATCTTTAACACTTTAATATCACACAAAACTTTCATGCCTTTCACACTAATCTTTTAAGACTTGTTATTAGAATCTCTTTAGACAGAACAAGGCTTCTGGGGTCATTCTTTCATTCTTACCTTTGAAATCACCTTTATAATACTGTAAGCAGAGAAAGAAGCAGAATCAGTGGCCTTTTATTCGGCTCTCATTAATCATCTCATGTGATTTCTGTAACTACCTCCGCATCGCGATTTCAGCAATCATCTCCGTGACATTTGTATTGATTATGCATTACAAATCACCCAAACGAAGTTATTTCTGTCGAGACAAAGCACGACAGAAAAAAACACGGAAAAACTGCATCTTATGGTTTGTTATGAAAATATGTATCAAGTGTCTACTGAATCGCATCATTTTCCGGTTTCTTTTTGTAGCCTACTCCAACAAGGATCCCTTAATTCACAATCATTTCTAATTGGGCTGCTGAGCGTAAAATGACCATGCAAATGAAATCCCATCCTCGCGCACATAGAATTGTGCTTCTGTAACCTATATGATTTACAAAACAAATATCGGGTGATTTTATCTGTTCTTTTGGTGCTCAACTCATGTGCCACGGAATACGCGCGCGGCGAGCGCGACCGCGGCAGCAATCACAGCGGGGTCACGGTGCGTCGTGAAGCCGGTCACCACTAGATGGCAGCACACGGCTTATCTTCCAGTCTGAAATCCCGTTAAATGCGACACTAAAACCACTTCATAAAAGGTAATATTAGGCGCAATGACGTGTAACACATTTACTACCGTGCTAGAAATACTGGAATTGTGTGTTAATCACAGTTAAATGAACGATTGCTCCACCTCTAAGGATTTTCGTTTGCAGCAAAAACAACCTTCTAGTGAACGAGTTAGATATGCAGGCTGAAGTTTATTAATAAGTGCTGCCACCATCCAGTTCACGAGAGATAGGCCTACAGTTTCTGCTTTGGAAATGGGAAGATTAGGATCAGCTTATGAGGAAGCTGTACAAGTACATCCCTTCCCATTTTACCATTCCCTTTTAATCATGGTAAATCCAAGATGCTCTGTCAGCAATACTCTACAGAAAGGGCTTAAGTTTGGGCTGAACAGCGGGGTAGTTGAGGAGTCCAGGGAGTTCTATTGGCTGGTTTTGATTACCACCCCATAATTTATACGCCCATGCTCTATAGTCAGGTATGGGACTGGCTGTTTGTAATGGGTTAGCACGTCAGTCTATTTAGGCCAAAGAATGATCACAATTGTGCCTCGTCATAAATACAGAGCCAGGAGCTTTTGTGCGACTATAATTCCCTCAAAAGCCCCATGTTATGTGTGTGTGTAATATCCGCAATGGAACAGGCAGTTATTTAATGTGTGAGGACATCTGCAGCCTGATCCCATCATTCTTATTTATTAGTTTGACAACTAGAAGGTGCTTTGATCCAGATAACGGTGCTGCAATTACCGTTTCACACTTTGTATGAATTAAGCTGGACATATTTCACCAATATTATCCATATCACAGGCTTTGGGTGTCAGATTATATGACGGACAGGGCCGGTAAATCTTTTGCCATCGTCTCGTCATCAGTTTGCAAGTCGATAACAGGCATATCCTTTATCTCTCTGTGGCAACAACTTAAAGCGCCTTTATTGTGTGTCGAAAGGAGAATGCCAGAATGGTTTAAAAGATACACAGCCGACAACGATACAAGGAATAAAATGATTAGCCTCCAAACTGTGACCTGACAGTGAGCAGGACATATAAAAATGCCAAGGATCTAAAGTGAACAGAAACCGTGCAAAAGTGCAAAGCAAACCGTAAACAGCTAGACGTACTTCCCCCAAATCCCTGACGGGCCCTCCCAGAGCGCCGAGCTCCGACACGGACGTGCGCACATGTTTGCTGGTGACCCCCAGCCTGTGTAGTCCCACGACGCTCCGCTATGCTGCGGGACACTACGTTTCTCACACGCGTGCCAAGGACACGCATTCCTGCACATCTTGTGTCCAGGAACTTTTCGCCTACATCGAGTCAACGGCATTTCGCGCGAGATCGGAGCATCCAAAGAGAGGGGTCACCGGATGTATGTGCGTCTGCTTCTTGATGAAGTTCTTGATGATCAAGATGTTCTTGATGGTGAAGTTTTGTGATAAGGATTGTTTTTTTATTGCGCTTGCTAAGCCCCCCCACACACACTATGTGGAAAAAGAGAGCATAACAATGAATGTCAGTGTTCCCCATGGATCTGCAGTGTATTTCCAATACTACAGAGAACTGAGACAGAATTGACATGGTCTTCACCTCTCGTATGGATTTCAATCTTGTTGGATGTTGTAAAAGCTGAACGAGGCGGAGCCACAAAACTGTCCCCATCAATCAGAAGCCTTACCCACTGGCTTCAACACCGCCCTAATCAGCCAGAAGCTCTGCCCACAAGCCACACCGTCATCTACACCAGTCAGAAACTCCACTAGCAGCCCACAACACCACACCTGTAACTCAGAAGCTCCTCCCACAGGCTAGAACTCCACCTCATTGGTCATAAGTCTCACCCACAGTCAGCAAAATGCACTCACGTTTGTACATGTGCATTTCCCACTAGGGCGCGTACACGTCTGTGGTTTTTTTTTTTTACACATATACTGGCTTCGTCAGCCACCTGATGATGTCAGATCCCATCATCCACGTTCCCTTAGTCTCTCACTAGATCGACGTGGTGGCTAATGTTCACGGCGAGAACCAGAGGCAAATAAATGCTGTTCCCCGAAACTCCGGTATAGGTCATGGGTGGATAGAGGGGATTATGGTCACAACAGTTTCAGTACTGTGCAGAGCTGGACAGCTAATGCCACATGCTAACACATGCAGTGCCTCCTGTAAGCCCTCTACCAGCTATAAGTTGTAAGGATAGTATTATACAGTCCCATCCTTCCTTCTCCTTAAATGGAGGGCACTAGAAGCATAACTCCCAAGGCATCCCTCTTTCAGGAATCTACATCCAAAGCAGCCTTTCTGCTACCTCCCACCTTCTACAATCAGTGCAAGGTACCAAACACATGGCTCTGGATTATAAGATAATGGGTATCTACTGTATATATGCAGGGGACAATACATAGAAATCCTGCAACATTATTCCGTATAAATGATGCAGGAATGCATCACAACACACCCACGTAAAGCAACTTGGGGCAACACTGTTTAGGCGCAATTTAAAAGAAAAACAAAATTTGTAAAAGTAATGCTTCAATTCAGCTTGCTGGCAGGCTAGGACCCATGAGGAATATACTATTTATTTATCCTGAATTGCTTTTTATAAATATCATGTGTGTAGCATATCGTATGTGAGAGGTTTTCAACAAACGTGGGCCATGGAGAAGAAAGGAGACAGAAAAACTTATAGGAAGGAGTGGGTGTCAGCCGTGGGACAGCTCTAAACAGGAAACAAAACTCTCCACCCAAGTTTGTGCTTTTGTAGCCAGCTGTGGGACTGTACGGAGGGACCATCCTGTTTTAATAAAATCCAAATGTCGTAAAGAGACACGCTAATAGCTAATCTATTGGGTGAGTGATGTCGGTTTTTGATGGAGCGTTTTGTTTATGCAGTTGCCAAGGTTAAATCAGGTCAGCATCCTACACATGCACGGTCCATCGGAGAACTGGGGTAAATATTCAGTCCCCCAATCCTATCCACCCACTTTACTGTCTCTGTAAAATCAGAAGTCACCATCAGGGTTAACGGAACCTTCTGGATTCTCGTTAATGCACCAAGTGCGATCGGTTTTTAGAAATCCTGCAGTCATTTCACTTGTGCACTTTAAGCCCCTCGAGGTGCACAGGTGAAATCGAGGTCCAATTGGTTTCCATTGTCTGACTGGGGACTTGATGTCATGCTGGGCTGAACGTTCCGGAAGCCTGAGTACAAAGGAGGCCACGACGCCGGCCCAGTCCATCAGGAGACAAAAGTGCTCTTGTTGCTCAAAGTGTGTTTCTTTGAACCGCTCTTCACCATCGCTCTGGGAGATGCACAGTATAGCAGGACACAGGCTGAAATAACATTTTTAAGACACTTAACTATGCATCTCTCAGGCGTATAGGGAAATATCACATATTTTCTCTGATATTCCTTGCACTGTTACTGTTTTTTTTATCTACCTATCTATGTATCCATCCATCCATCCATCCATCCATCAAGATGCAGGACAGATTTTAATGCAGGCAACTTAGATACGCCAAAAACTGTATGGGGTCAAATTGCAGGAGGAAACCGGAGTTCCTGATGGCACGGATGGATCTAGCGGGTGACCTGGGGGGGCCACGCCATGCAGTCAGTACGAGGCAACCAAATGTGGCACCACTGACACAAAAAAATAAAAAAGAAAAATGGAGTGTTTAATTCTGTAAACCAGAGCTGCACAACCCATCATGACGTGATCTTGGCGTGTCTCAAGCTTTATTGTGAGATGATCCCCCCCTCCATTTCCACATTGTCACTGTACGTGGTCTGGCCCCACCCCCTGCAGGCTTGACTACACCTGGAGAACATGAATATACTGCACGAATGGCCAAGGCAGGAAGCGAGGGACCATGTGCTGATGAAAGACCACAACACAGCTGGATCAAATTCAGCCAGAGAATAAACAATTTCTTACCCCAAAAACAAACAAGTTATTTACCAGATTAGATAGGATGCTGAAGTCAAAGAGCCACACGATGATCCAAACTGACTACAATCACATGTTATTACCATCCTCTTTAATAGCAATTGCGCTGATTATAAAAGCTAATTAATTATTGTTCCGATTTGAATGCACGCCGCGTCATTTTCCTCGTGTCGTTAGCGTGCATGAAATGTGCCCTGATGAGTTTAAATCAGCAAAACATGCAAAGAAACAATCAAACTAGATTAATTTCCCCTGCTATACTTTGTAATTCAATTCCAAAGTGGCAGTATGTACACAACACAGATGTTAATGAAGAATGATTTTGCTTTATTGCGATGATCCTAACCTCAAACAGCAATATAACAAAAGTCTACACAGCAGAAGAGTATCCAGGAAACCCAATTCTTTAGCCATAACAAATCACAATACAATTTAAAATTTTAAAAGAAAGCCTTTTCTCATGAATTCTAGTAAACTGTTTTTACCTGAACAATGTGTAGCAATGCTATGAAGTTTTTTGTAGTGTATTATGTTGCATGTGTGAACCTCAAGAGAGTGGGCGGGACCATCGCATGTTAACGCTGTTAACAGTGGGGGATTAACAAACTTCCTATTGGTTCCTTTGTCAGTTCCATTCAGTTAAACCAATCAGTTTATACCTACAGTGGAATTGTGGCTCCCCTTCCCTCTCCTGACCATAAATGTATGAACTTCTATGTCACCTATAGAAGATGTTTACTTAAAGTATAATTTAAAACCCTATTCCAAAAGTTGATATGAATCCCATGAATGAATCTGCAGGAAAATCAACATCTCACCTACTACCGAGACAAATAGACCCTACAGAGAAGAAATATAACCATTTTACTATAACACAACTTAAATTTCCCACTCTTCACAATACACCATCAGGCTTGTGAGTTTCTTCATTAAATTCCCTAAATGGCTTAAAATGACCTTTCCAAGCCGATCCGATCTCATGCCCTTTCACGGAAACGCTTTCCCCTGCTTGCCGAACAAACAAATACCACACGTCTCGTAAATCACCGTGGTCGACATCCCCGACCGATGACCCAGCCATGAAGAACTTCGATAATTCCCTAAGACGAGGCTTCAATAAAGACATACGATAAAAAAACTACAACGAGGAAAGTAGAGAGAGAGCTATACTCTCTGGGGATGTTATATACCTTCATAGCTGGCAGGATTGCAATGAATATAGTCAAATATATCCATATAGGCTGTCTGATTAGTGATGTGTGTGTATCAGGGTTGTGGGGTCTTTCCAAAACCTGGATCTTAAAGGATGAATAAAACGCATGATGAATAAAATGTGATTCAGGGGGTTAGGATGCCATTTCTGAACTTGAAAGGTTGTCGGTTCAAATCCCAGGGTCACCAGAGTAACGTCACAATTGGGCCCTTGGGCAAGGCCTTTAACACTCCGTTCTTCAAAAACAATGCACATTGTTTTGGATAAAACTATTTATTATAATAATAATGTGAAATGAGATGTAATGACAAGCTGGGCTGCAGTTTCCTGACGTGAGAGGTCACGACGGGCTCACTACTTGCCGTGATGCCATAGCCATCACCAGCCGGTCTATGGCCAGCAACAGGGCACATTAGGACCCCACGGCTCACCCTAATAGCTGGTCAGCCAGAAGCCCGATGGGGACCCTGCCCTTTCACAAAAAGCTCATGTGGTAAAACCCAACAGAAAATCTCTGCCGGAGTTCAAAGTGCTGCTAGTTTACAGACCTATTTTCTGATCTTTAGAAACTAATACAAAGCCCCCTTTTCAGTAACACAACACTTTCTGCACAGCAAATAACCAAGGGACACAATATTACCATAGGGGACCAAGGTCTTCTTTGTTCTGAACATCTGCTTCCTCCAGGCTGCCACTTAAATCTGGATCTTCATCCTCTTTAGGGCCTTTGTCTTGCAAACTCATGGCTAATTTGGTTCAGTGATTCCTTATGCTATTAATGCAATTTCTTTGTTTTTAACCCATAACACACTGCTGGTTATTACATATCACAGCTGTAGATGCCAGGATGCAGCCCTGAGCACCTCTGGTACAGAAATCTGAGGGATTGATCTGTGCCTGTTTTTGTACTGAGGCACTGACATCACCTAGAGCCTGCTCTTAATCCAGAACACAGCCCAAAAACATCCAAACGTCTTGCCCAGAAACATCTCTATAACAGTTATAATTTACAGCATATTACAGTACCGGCAATCACACACACACATAGCCCATCTCTCACCATCCAGGGAATGGAGGAGACGTACTTCAATCCCTTTTTTTGGGGAAGGACACAATGAAAAACAGTCTTCAGTAGAGCTGTTACCATGGAGATGAAAAGACATTCTTCTTGAAATCGGGAGCGTTTGTTTGAGAGAGCGAGGGTAAACTTTTCAGCACTGGAGTTGTTGTTAAAATATTGCTTTCTTTGGCAATTATCCCTGTGGCTTAGCCATAACGACACCTTCGGCAATCGGCTCGATACAAATTTTGTTTTGATTTATACTTTTTTCTGAGGACCTCGTTAACAACGACAAACGAGATACACTGAATGGCTATTCCCCAGCTTCTCCACCATAATCTCACCAATACAAGCTCTACCATTGGTAAATAGACATTTTGTTTCCTGTTTAAACCCATAATAGTCCTGCACCCCCCACCGATACCCCCACACTATTCTGTCTCATGGTGTGATCAGTCACACCATTCTAAATGCCTTGCTAATTAGCATGTTTTGCAATTAGAAATAAAAGATAACTATAACAGACCAATACCAGATAATGACCATTACAGCTCACTGCTTAGGAAAAAAACAAGTGTATCCTAATTGGGAAGGGGGCAATCCCCAGTAGGCGACAGACTAATGGTTTTTCAAGCATGGATAGATAGATATTTTGCCTCAGAGACTTTCCGATGTGTTCAACAATCAAGCTAGCTGGATTCACACAATATTTGTGCCAGTTCAATAAAGGGTGTGATTGAACTTAGACCTTTGGCATGGCAAGGCTCTGTTGGAACCCCACCAATTAGAACGATATTTTCCGCCCAGCAGAGCCCCTATCGAGCGAGAGGTTTATACAGCCAAAGCTGCATCTCAGAAAGGCACAGGGATACGATATCGCCTGGCTGCATGAATAAAAACACCCAACAACTGTAATCAAATGTTGGAGAATAATAAAAAAAAAAATAATAATAAATTTTTAAAAAATGTCGGAGAATGAGAAACCTGAATGAAAAGCTTCCGAACCAAACTGAAACCCTGCGGTGAATATTCAGTCTTACCTCCCATTCAATTCAATTAATCCCTTAATGAAAATCTTTTAATATGTACATCCATACATTCATCCAATCATTGATCAAGTCATGGGTCAGATGGACCATGGAATCCATCCCAAGAGACACAGGGAACAAGACCAGAGACACCCTGTGTGGATTGTCACTACATCACACGCCATAACATTTTTCTATCACTTAGAAATAATACTAGAAAAAAAGGAACAGTTTTACTCAACAGAACATGTTTAGGTCAAGTAAACTTCTAACTGACAAGCAATTGCAAGAACAATCAACAACAGATACACCTTCTCATGTCAGTTGCTCTATGAGTACAAGAAAGACCACCAAAGAATAAGTGACAATAGGCCTCAGTTGATGTAGGGGGTTCTTTACAATATTGCTGAGCTCCAATGGCACATCAATAAATCCCAAAGCGGGGCCTCCACCCCAGTCGCCCGTATTACATTAGGCACGTTCCATTCCATTTGAAAAGCCGCTGTCAAGCAGAAAAATGGCAGCTCGCTCCGGAGTCTGCGACGGCTGTAAAGCACCATCACAGCCAACCGCCAAGCACGGCCCAAACAAACGGCAATAGTTTCCTGCGCCATCGATTCTGAGCTGCCCAGCTCATGCGTCATTGTCAAGACTAGGGAGTGTTGTTTGGGGGGGGGGGTGGTTGTTAGTGCTTCTGGATAGGCTTTTACAACTCCCCAACCCTGGGTCGTAGATCCATCACTGGAGTGTCACGGGAATTTGGTTCAATCACTGCATCTGGTCATTGCGGATTGTGGCCATCGCATTTGATGCACTCGAGAAACACAAATCGGGGCGTTAGCAGGGAGAACGTAAGTTCTTCATTTTTCTCAGCTGCTGAAGCCATCTCCTAGTCATGGAGCAAAATCTGGTGACCATTTAAATAAGAAGGCAGACAAATTCTCACTTTGTGCTACCAAACATATGCAAATATACAAAGGATTCGACAGTGGGCAGCAAGAGATCAATGTGCAGCATCAGAAGATGAGGTACCAAAACATAAGTCAAGAGGATCCTCACCTTTCTGATCAACGCAGTCAAGGTATAGTGGAGAGGGAATCCTTTTATTTAAGCCCAGCACCCAAGCAGACCTCTAAACAGGACGCCATCCCAAAGAGGATAATGGGATGTATTTATACACTGAAAATGCTGTGACCTAATAGTGATATATGTAAAATATGCAGGGTCACCACTATTAATCAGGCAAGGGCATAGATATGAGCAAGGATGATAGGGACTTTCCCCAAATACTGTGGATTCCCTTGTGTCTTTAGGGGGTGGGGGGGGTTCGGGGCCGATTTAGTTCCTACCAGTGTTGAAATCAAACCTATGGCCTTGTAACCAGGAATCGAATTTCTCCTCTAAGCACAAGAGTAGATGAGCTGTTTCTGGGCTCATCTGCAGGCCGACGCTCTCAGCGCAAAGGTCACTAAAGGTCGAAGGCAGTAGCCACCTGCGGCCGACGTGGCCGGGACCCAGTGCAGCCCGGAATACACAGCGACGGGTCAGACAGCATCCTCCTGCGTAACAGTCCGGTCAGCTGTGCTGAAGCCAGGCAGAAAACAAAGAGAGATAACAGAGATGACTTTCACGCTTTGTGGTCTGACTGAACACCAACATCAGCCAGCCGAACGGTCCTGGCAGCTGTCACCAGTGCACCATGGCAACCGCGGAGATGAAGGATGCCATTAGATGCGGCCTCATGTCCAGAGCACATGCCAGATGAGCCACGGACGCACAGCCTGCCACAAGGAGATAAGAGTGTGCAAGTCAACAGTATGACAACAAATCCGGACAATGTCTGAGAACATTGCAGATTATCCATCCATCTTCTGACCGCTCATCTGGCATTCAGTGAGCTTGGATCTTTCAGGAAGCACACGGCAGAAGGCAGGAGCACCCTGGACAGGATGCCAGTTCATCATAGAGCAGACATGCACACTAAAGACAATTCGGAGAGACACCAGTCCACATAAACCCACATGTTTGGACTGCAGAGGAAATCCACTTAAATGTACACATAATCTTTATTGTGCCAAGAGCTTCTGTTTCTCCAAGGTAAAAAGGTGATGAAAATACTGGGAATGCAGACAAGTCTGGCATTTCATCAAGAAGGGTAGGAACTAAAAAGAAGTATAATTAAGGGATGGGCTGCTTTAAAAAAGGCTTCTTTAATGGCTAGAGAGGCAGTCAGTTACAAGGGCCAAGGTTAGCAGTTACGGTGTAAATCAGGGTATTGATTTCTCAGATACCCTAGGAGAATCGAGATTTGTAAATAAACCGGCCCAACAAATACATCACTTGGGTTTAATTATATAGAATTTTTTTAACCCTGAAGGGCAGCAAATCTGCCGAATTACCCATGGTGGATGCATATAGGGGAACCACAGTTTCACTTAACGGAACCCATATCCTTCACAGTTGTTACCTTGATGGATGTGAGAGGCACCATCTTCACGGAACACGACGGGGGTTTAAAGCAGCTTTCTATCCCAGTCATTCGATGCCTGTCCACCAGTTTACATTTGTTTTCGTGGTGGGGGGGATCCGGTGGGGTGTGTGTGTGTGTGTGGCGGGGGGGGGGGTACTAAAGGAAAAACCTAGGGTGCCGCCAGCGCAACGAGGGACATTTCAAAAGTTTAAACATTTCCGTTTTTTTTCATATACGATCAGAACATGTAATAAAAAACTGCGTGGCTTATAAGTAAATAGTTTACGTTCGGAAATCAGCCAAAAACGCCACCAGGTGGCGCATCATTTTAAGTGATAATCACCTGAAGCCCTTGTGATAAGAGAATACTAAACAGCACATTTTGATGGTTCGTCAGAGTCTCGTTGTACCCGCAACAAGTGGTAATGCGAGCAATTAATTTTCCGGATCTCCTGCTTCGGTTCCTGACAGAAAAACAGCAGAAACACTCCCCGCGGTGCCATAATCGTGACTCGCTGTCTCTAGTTTGCCTAAGCCAGGTAGCAGCACCCCAGGGAGCCTTAACCCAGACCAGCGTCTTCCGACAAAAGCGGCTCGAAAATCCTCCCTCTACCCCTGCCATTCGCTTCACAAAGATATGAATTTGTAATGGAAATGTTACCAAGAGGCATTTACTGCAGAGACATCATTCAGATTTATAAGCCCGTAAACTGTCCCGTGTACGGCGCCCATTCATAACCCGACGTGCTTCACGGGTATCATCATGTTGAGCAGAACATGCAGCTTATAATGTCACCGGAATTAAACGCAGGCCTAATCTAATGGCAGGATGTTCATCAAAGCAATGGAGGTGAATTAACATCCTCTGGGCTGGGGAAGGGGGGGGGAGGCTCCTCACGGGATTTAAACCTTTAACCTACAAGCCCAGAACATTAACCACTTCTAGCTGGCACATTGTGATTAATGAAAATGCACAAGGACAAATGTTCCACCCTTAGAGAGATAAAGAAGCCGGGAGAGCAGAGGGGTATTATGGGCTGCACAGGTGTCAGTGCCCATTAACCTGTTAACCCGCGATATGCTGATTCCTCAGAAGATGGTTACTACAAACTGAAGTCCATGTACTACAGATATAAACATTTTATATGAAAATTTGTAATGTGGAAAACTTTACAAGTAAAGGTTTCAAACAAACAGAAATGTAGCCCTATCGCTTTCCTGCATCTCTTATTTTAAATTTAAAGGAAGTGCTTCTAAAACCAGCAAATAATGTTTCAAAAATCTGTTTATTTTCCGATTAAAATGGTCAACCCCACCAGGGGATGAGGGGTCTCTAAGGGTCAAATACTACAATCACTAGTTCTTTCTATCACATACTAAAATAGAGGTAGATGCTATCTCACAGCCACTGAATGCCTTAGAATGGCTAATATTGTTTTAAATCCAAACGTTCGCCATAACCCTATAAAGGGTCACCTCTGAATGAACTTGAATCTGTGAGCCAGGTCTTTGCTAATCCTTTATGCTCAGTTATGCTGGGCCAAGTGTAAACAATCGCTAGCGGATCCGGAGTGAGCGATGTCGCATCCTGTTTATCCAGACCCAGCACTGGCATTGGGTACCGTGCAGCCCCCGCCAGCCTGAAAGCTCATCCACCCCAGCCTCCTTTGAACAGATCCAAAGAGCATGAATTTAAATCGCCTGTTTGTGTCCCGTTGTGCAAAAGGGCTGCAGCTTGTCTATTTTCCACTTGGGGGGGGGGATACACCTATTACTCTTGCTTGGCCGAAGTGGTGCACCATTCAACCCATATAAGATTATTTTACTTAAAGGAAAATTACTTCATTACCAAAAGTAATGGAGTATAGACTTGTGACACCCCACCCACGTCCAAATGAACAAAGACTAAGGTGCAAGATGAAAGTCACACCTCCGGAAACAGACGCATCAGCTGTGTTAGTGCTGATGAATGGTGTTCAGCGGGCAAAAGCGACAGAATGCGAAAGAACAATCTTAACGTGTGTCTACAAGAGGAAATGCTGCAAGGGAAATGCAACACAGAAAAAAAAACACTGAGAAAAATAATTTAAACTAGTGAAAAAGAATGGATAGGGACCATCCATCCTACAGAAGGGCCAACCTTATCCTTAACCAATAATATTCTGAATCGGTGAATGACAGAGGAGGGGGTACTCTAAGGGCCAATCAGCTTTTAGCTAGGGCCAGTGCCCCTGTAGCCCCGCCCATGTATACAATCTAAAAACCCTTACTTCATGTTACTCTATCACCAGGTTTTAGCAGAGATAATCCACGGCTTTCATTCCGACATGAAAACCCAAATCTGAACTTTATCTGCCAAGATGTGACTTTGTGACAACTATAAAAAAGACTCCGTGGGTGCCCATCGCTGTCCCACTCCTGTGTGTTTGAAGCCCAGGTGTCACGTACCGCGTCGTCCGTCCTGTTCCTGCCCTTCGTATGCCACGCCCCCCTCGTTACCTCTTGTGCTTCCCGAGTGTTTCCACCCGTGTGGCGTAGCCGCACGCCAGTCCTGTGATTCGTCTTCGTTTGTATTTAAGTCTGCGCCAGCGTCTGTTCCGGCAGACGCGGCATTGAAGTTATTGAAGTTGGTGTATGTCGTGTCTCGCGTCATTAAAACCTGTTTTCCTGTGCGTCCAGCCTGGACTTCCCTTTGTCCGCCCTGCACGCACGCACGCACGCACCCGGAACGTAACACCAGGCATCATGACTGCTCACCTCCGAAATGTTACACAGCTGTGTTCAAGAAAAAGAGAGCTACTTCATAATGAAGAACACGGATTCCAGAAATACAATAATATTTAGCTTCCTAAAACAAGCCCATTTCATAGGCTATTAAAAAAAATCAACAATTGAGGCAATCTAAAGCCGGCTGAGAAAGACAGATACATTCCATTTTGGTTATGTTTTCTTCCATCAAAGACTGAGACTCAATTTAATCAACTACAACAACAGCAGCACTATTCATTTCTAATTCATAATCTCCCTGTGATATCTATTTAAATTATCTCACAGAAATCTTTATGAATAACAATCTCCCAGGTTTATTATTCAAAGGATTCAATTTAAACATCCTTTCACAAAGGTCTACTAGCATAATTTGTGTTGGATTCCTTTCACTGAAAAGCTACATTGTTTTAGGGGACAAACCGAAACAGTCCAGTCTCAATTACGAGTATAAAAGTAAAATTATAAAAGTAAATTGCACTTCTTTAACTCTCTTGAACTGGATCACATACTTTTTTAAACTTCTGAGTGTCTAAAGTGAATATTTTCCTTTATCTCACCTGAATGTGTATTTATACACACTTCCCTTAACCCCACGGGCCCATTAGCCAGCTCCGGTTTCTCATCTCCAAATTAAGGTGGAGCGAGTGTTAAAATAAAGCAGCATTTGAATCTTTAATGAGAGCAGCCTTGTTTCCTCCACAAGCCAACCCAGCGATCGCCGTGCATTAGGTGGATTTTATTTCCGACCGATTACACTTTTGTGAATAAATGCATAGTACATAAATATGCAAATACAATAAATGCAAATGTTTGCGTAGATTTTTGGAGCGTAGGAATGCATGCATAATAACAACGGTCCATGTTGGGTATAAACTTATACCTACGAATGACAGCTATGATTTACATTGATTTTCTGTCGGACACGGCATCTCAGCGCTGCATGATTAGAATGATAATTGATCGTCTGTAGCGCTGACTTGCAGCGTAGGCTGACACTTGCCTAGATCTTAGCTTAGCGTTTCAGCAGATGCTTAACAGAGACAAACTGATAATGCTGAGTAACTCTGGTGTAATTACAGAGAATGCTGTGAAAATATCAAAATAATACTCATATCACAGATCTAACAAAAAAAAAATCAGGTGCCAAAGTTTTTTGAATGGATTTAGAATGGATTTTGATTGTGCTGAATTCAAAACTCCCATTACTTTTGATGAATTGGTTATAGTTTTTAAAATAATGGACATCCATGAAAATAATGCGACCCAATGCGACTTGTGTGTGAACAGATGCAATAGCTTTTGGTCTGTCTTTTGACTCTTTTACAGTGTCTTAGATAATGAAATATCCCACATAATTATTTTGTGTTTCAATTTGTAGCCCTACAATGCTATAAAAGCGACTTTTTGAAGCCAGAATTCAACTGTGAATTTGCAGAGGAAAGAAGTCAGCCACAGTGTAAGTTTGTCAACCCAGTCTTGGTTAATACCCAAAAAGTGCTGTCTTAATAAATATATAAATACATCAAGAAGAACCTGCATTTACCAAATGCATGAATGACACTGTTTTGTCTCTGTTGTGAAGAACTACTTGGGTAATCACAGAGCAGACATTTATGAAGAACTGGTGCAAGATATACTTGCTAATTTAAGATATTTTGGAGTTAATATGAGCATAAAGATGCACTATTTCCATAGCCATTTAAGCAGATTTTCAGATAACCCTGGAGACTTCAGCGAGGAACAAGGTGAGATGTTCCACCAGGATATGAAGGAGAGATATCAAGGCAGATGGGACATACACATGATGGCAGACTACTGTTGGAGTCTCCAACGCGACTGTCCTGATGACACACATAAAAGGAAGTCGCATAAACAGCGTTTTTTGAAGCATTGACATTAATAACAATTAATAATTAATATTGTATTAATCAATCAAATCATACATAACTTTTTCCTGTCACTGTCAGATATTTTAAATTTCTTTTTTGTATGACGTTAGACTGTTTACTTACTAGTTGTAACTAAAATAAAAAATTCTGCAATTCTGCATGCTTTTTAAACGTGTTGCGTTAATTAATAAACTATTAAATATCTCAGAAACTAGAGCCAGTCTGGCAAAACCGAAGTCATATTCTTAATCAGCACCATAAATTTAATATGAAAGCGTTCAGACATCGTTGGCACCAAAATCACTGTATACCAATGAATAGTAAAACTACTAAAATACTCATAATAGTAATAATACTAAAATAATACTCAAACATTCAAACAACTGTGGTCTTCACATTATAGGTCCCCATCTTGCATTCAGCAATAAGCTGTTGCTTAGCTATATCAATTCTTCCCTGTGGCATATACCATTAAAAGATCATTTTAATACCTTGGGCAATTAATTGACCATAATAATGAGTAGCTTTAGTTAATTAGTTAATTAATTCAGTTGCATCAAGGGCACAACTTTGGTTTGAACATTACGGGGGTTCAGGTCTCCACCCATTTAGGGGGTTTTGATTATTGTGGGGGTTATAACCCCCTCATGAATTGCATGCATTTGAAAGCAACAACAATACGTACTGGGAAGCGCATACGAATTTACAAAGATTCCACAGGTTTATTATGCTGAATGCCCCCCCCCCCCCCAAGGGAAAATGCCGGGGAAATATGGAGGACTGGGTACAGTTATTGGCTTTAATTATGGACAGCAGCAGCACTGGTGCCAGAGACAGACTTGGGTGGCGGGCAGCGACAGCTATTAGACGTGAACAGACGACTTTGAGTGAGTGAGTGACGTGACTGCGGGTTGGGGGGGTGGGGGTAGCCTTCATTCAAGACGGCAAAACCCTTTAGCTGCCTGCAAGTGAATCTACCCCCTGAGCTTATGATTAAAATGCATTACCAATGCAAATCCAGTCATCCCTGGCATTAAGAGCAATACATTCTGGGCTCTTTTCCTGAGTCTTAACCCTCCCTGGTCAAATATGAGCCCAAATTACATTTATATTAAGTCCATGTCTTAAATGCGTATATGATTCCGATTACGAGTTCCACACTGAGTGCCAAATTACCCCGAATTTATAATAATATTGATGCGAACATTAGACTGCATTTCTCTACCTCAGTACACTAATGCGTTATTACAGCCTAATTACCATACGAATTAAAAATAAACATTAGCACCATGAACACATTGGACACATTGTAAACAAAAAACAGGAAAATCTATAATTTACAGATCCAACACAACACAACAAGGCCGGAATTTTCTATATAAAATCAGAGAGGAATTTGGGAATCCTGGAAGCCTATTTCGGTAGTCTTTATCCGAGACGTGCTCCTGTCTTGCTTAATAATAACAAGTCACCACCTCTCCTCATGTATAAGCCCCGGGTCACATGTCCAGGGATTAGCACATCACCAGCTGCCGAGAATGAATATGGATGCAGCTGGTTGGGAGCCATTAGAGTAAGGAAATGAGGTCATGTGACCTAAACAGCATCTGGTCCTGAAGTACAGCCGCCCAGGACGACTGGACAAAAGAGGGCACTGGTGCTTATGGGGGAACGGGACCGTGCTCATCTCATCTCAATGCTCATTTCACGAAGACGTGAATGAAGTGACCCCTTGACTCTAATGGAATTGTTTTATCCCACCATGGAATGAAAATGAATCACGACTTTGCATATTTTGCTTAGCGCACCACCCATGTGACTAACCCCCCCTCCAAAGACGGTTCATGACGAAAATAGTTTTTGGTTTTCACGTCAAAGAAATCCTGGAAGTTTTAATACAGCTAAAAACAGTCGTAATTTAGATTACAGTTCTACAATAGATATTCCCACAGTGCATGTGGAACCTGGACTGCTGGTAAGAGAATCTGAGCTGCCTTCAGGATCATTGATATCATCTCCATTGTCTATAAACTGTTGGCTGACCAGATCCATAGTCATTTAGAGAATCAATGTTCACACGTCTTGGGCAAACACTCAGCTGATAATACTGGATATGTATGACAAAACCCACAATGGATATGTATGATATATACTCAAATATTAACTGAATGCAGGAAATATGTCATGCAGGATTATAGAAAATCATGATCTGTGACTATACACTGATCCAGAGAAGAGTAAGCATGTTTGAAATTCCCCCCAGTCATCTGGCAGAACATAAAGCCGACTGAATGATGGAAGACATCGTAAATGATGCTTCTTATGACCTAAGAAAAAAAAGTCAACTTTGGACCCTTAGTTATGAATCATAAAGTTGGCTTATACAACAGACTTAAGATATTTTATGCTTTTCTCATATTTACAGTACAATAAAAAAATGGATTTGCTGTTTCACTTTGTAACATTACACAATATACACTTATGAGGTCTTACTGTAATCCTGCCTATTACCTTACACTGTGTAAATAGTTTGCAAAAAGTATACTAAATGATGACATCACTCATCTCCATGTAACATCATAATAAATCATGATACTTGTTAATAGCTATAATAGATCGTTTTTTTATCCCTTACATTGTATAGCAAGCAATAATAATGTCAAATTCAAGCGGCAGAACAATTCATGCGTAAATCTTTCTATAAATCTTTCTTCACAGTATTTATAATAGTTTATCATTTCAGTTGCAACAATGGAAAGTTGGCTATCCAGGTGCATGTGATCATGTATATATTACACTGTGTCGACAACATATCACCACAATATGACAAAAACCTGCTATTTTCACATTGTGGGTACATTTTAGTCCCCAAAAGGGAAAACTCAATTTTATAAAAATGTATGAATGCAATAGAAAAACTATAAATGCCAAAAGTCTCATATTATATTTGGTTACTTATGGTTAAGGTTATGGCTGGGAAGGGGTTAAGGTTATCAAAGTTGCAATTAGGGTTATGCCCAAAGAAATGAATAGAGAGTCCCTACAAAAATATTGATACCTAATCTGTGTGTTTGAGTGTGTGGTCGGAGGCGATGAATTTGTCTATGCGCAGTGGACAATGTGAAAAGCACAGATTTCCACTGATAATTAAATTACTCCTGTGCACCTGCAAACAAACAACTGCCTAAAAATCTTCTCATACCATCCCCGAGCAAAACTTCGAAAGCAGAGCGTGAAATATCCTGAATATGATCTGTTAAAGCCCTTTATTTAAGGACTATTTGCTATTACTCTATAACGAAAACAGTCACACAAACAGAGTGAAGAGAGCGGAGCCCGTTTCACACATCTGTAGAGGGGAAGGTCTCTTTAAGCGACTGCCTGATCTTAAAGCAGTCAATCAACAATCAGCCACAGGAGACGTGCTAATTACGCACTAATATGCAGAGGCGAGTCCCCTGGTGTTTGCGTTTTTCATTTGTTGATCAAGCTCCATTTATCGCTTGTTATTACAGCCCTGCTTACTTCCTGCATTTTATAAAAAAACCTTGTAGACAGCCAGCCTGTGATTAGGATTTAAGACGCAAGGTTCTTCAGGAGGTCTTTCTGGCGGGGAGTCGGCTGAGATTTATTAAACGACGAACTAAGTGCATGTCTAGCGTTTCACTGTCCGTTACATGACAGGGACATGAATAGCTGCTGTTTGGATCAAGCTCCGCTATAAATTACTTCTTAATTCCAGTGTCGTAAATGTGTTTTTAATGGTATATCTAAGACTCTCGAGCTGCAAATGTGGAAATAATCCAAAAAATGGAGTTGACAGTTATTGTCAGTCAACATCCAGTCTCAAATGAAACCAAAGACCTCTGCTTCTCGAGGAAGAGCCGGGGTTTAAAAATAAAATTTCCGTCGGAAAGACTGGATTTGATCGCAAGTCACTGACTGGCATTTTAAGAAAAAAAATATGCATCGGCCAGGCCTATGCAGCAAATGGACATATTAGACAACCCATGCTTTCTTCAGAGTTCACTGATACAAGGGTATATGGATTGGTTTCAGTGTCGCTAGGGACCAAATCAGCCCCAAATCCCCCTTCAGCCCTAAGCACACGGCACACCTACAGTATTAGTAGGGAGATGCTTTGCGTCTCCTCAATAACATTCCTTCAAAAACAGGACATGGAAATTAAACACACTTGTCTCATATTATCACTTAAAATCCACAGTGCGCACACAAGACCGTATTCTCAATTGTTTTCCAAAGCCAATCTTTCAGTGAAATGCTGACTCTTCAGAAAAATCTGCGTGGTTCGTTCTCTGCGGCAGTTCGCTATCAGCGTGTAATTAGCTAAAATGAGGAAATGCCATTACTGGGCTGACCCAGAAAATGAACTGGCAACCCCAATTATCAACTCAACATTCGAGGGAAAATATTTTCTCCTGCCTCATCTTTGTAACCTTAACCATTCAGGGAGTATTGTGGTTCTACCCTTTCTTCTGACATATATTGAAAACATTTTAACGGCAACTTTGAAATCTGTTAATGCTACCAAACGCATTTTGGAATGTCAAAGCAATTCCAGGTAAAGCCAGCCGGAAAAACAGACGACTGTCCATTTTCCCATTTTCCAGGCAAAAGTGAGCAAACACCAAAAGAAACCAGAACACAACCGCCGACTTAAGGTACAAACCCTCATAGATACTTTCTTAGACCTTGTCAACAGTTTAGCAGTTTCTTCTCATACAGAAGGTTCATAATTATGTCCCATTAATATAAAACTCTCAACAGAACCCAAGTTTTGAAGCCATGTAGCAGCCAGCGCCTTCATATTGTATTGCAACATGTTTCTTCACTACATCTAGTCATTCTCCTCACGTACCGACATACTAATGTTTGGTTATTACAATACAGTTATTACATTATTGACCATTACATTAATATCTGAGGCATGCTATTACTGTACATCATTGGTAATTATTACATCACTGGCTGCTACATTAAGTATGGGCATCTGCGCTTGATGATTCCATTACTCTTCTCTGTACTTCAGAGTCTACTTGCAGTACAAAAACATGAGGTTAGGTGTCCTGATGTCTCCCCTACCATGTGTGTGTGTATAAACTGGCCTTTCTTATACACAGTAAACAGAATATTATTTGGGTATCGAAGGATTGAATGGGGTGATTTTATTGGTACTCTGGGTACGCAGTATGGTTCCATGGATAAATATAAGTTGCATACGGCTGGAATACCGTTTCTCTGGGCGCGTTCTGGGTCCGTGTCTTAAGCATGACAGCTGGGAATGTCATGGCGGACTCACAGGGTCCTGGATCCCTGCTACAGACATTGAGACAAAGCAGTATGTCTGTGTGGTCAGAATGAGCAGAGGGCGTGTTCTGATGCCGTGCCAGTTCAGGGTAACAGTCAAGTACAACATAGTTATCAAATATGGGAACCTAGGAACACTTTAGGATATGGGGTCTACAGAAGGAAGGAACAGCAGCATCAGCTCAGGAACATCCAAACCACTCAATCACATTCCAAGGTTATGGCCCTGACTCAGTACATGACTCGCCGTCTTATTCTGACTGAAAATCAGTGTTTCTTTTTTTTTTTGCACTGAATTGCTGGGGGATTTTTTATAGCCATAAAAAAAGGATATAAAACTCTCTGGAACAATAATACGGTTTTCAATCTTGCTGAGACAAATGATTGAGGTCTGTGCACCAGAACGGGTAATATTAAATGAAATGGAGAGAATGAAAAGGAATTTAAACCCCTTTTTATTCTGTACAACCAGTGAGATCCTCACAATTATAATCATCGCGATTCAGGATTGCTTTCTGTAAATTGCTGTTCCGCTGTCACTAAGCAGATGATCTGATAAATCCCCACAGCAGAAGAGGTCCTCATATACTTCATCCGCGGTTGAAATCGCCATTAATCCTCTTAGCATGGCGCATTTTACTCAACAGCTAATGATCCTGCATAGCCTTCGTCCCACAGAAACAAGTCTGCTTCTCCCTGGGGGTAAAAAAAAACATTGACATTAAGTGCTTATGATGGAACAACACAGGTGGGGGGTGCGTTTAAAAGGCTGCTGTTTAGACTCATAATCCGAACAAATTAGCCTGCTCCTCCATGGCTCCAAGGAATCCATCCAAAAAGGCCACCTTAAGATCATTAAGGATCAAAACCTCTTAATTGAATTTTTCAGAAATATCCTTGAGGCCCTGTTTTACTGAGGGTGGGGTATTAAAGTAAAACCGACCTCAAACGAGATCTTATCTGTTAGCCAAGATGATCAGCTCAAGCTACAGTAAGATAAAGTGGAAAAAAAAATCTCACGGAACTAGCAGGAAAATGTAATGTACAAGGGGGAAATAATGCTATTTCCAGCATTTTCGTAAAATGCTGCCTAAAGACATTTGGGGTTTAGCTGCAGAGAAGCTAAAGATCTGGGTGCGATTACGTTCACGCGTTCACCTTCTTACGATAAGCGCAAATAAGAAACACGTGTGTAATAAAATATGCGTCTCCATCTGCCTGTGGCCGCATGAGCTCTGGACGGTGATGTGTGTGTTACTCCGCAGTGAATTTGACCTCATGACATTGGGGGAGGGGAGGGTATTATACAACTAAGTCAATGTCACTCCATCTTGCCACAAGGTCACGTATTTCACATCTCATGAGATGGTTGCCCAGCGACCTCCAGTTAAACATCCATAAGAATCCTAAACAGTAAAATGACAAAAGCAAATCAATGAATGCTGCACTTTCAAAGTAAGTGGAATTTTTTTAAACTTCGCATATTTTACTCAATGAAAACTATCATACAACTAAAACGGCAGTGGACACATTAAAGGGCCAGTTCACCCCAAAAGTGAAAAAAAAAGATACGTATCACTGCATGGAAGATATTGCTGAGGTTCTTGTGCTCGTACCCTCTGCGCAGTGATACGGCTGGTGTGCAGAGTTCGGTAGAATAAAATAGTTCCTACATTAAACTGGTGACTATGACAACTGTGGATTATCTTCAGTAACTGGGTCATGATTTCTGGTAAGAGACGTTGCTGCTGAATTTTTGAAGTGTATTTTTCTGGGGCTTTAATCACCACAGAAAGAATGCCGGTCACTCCCTTTATATTCCAGAGAAGCCTGACCATTTCTACGCC
>JABFEA020000029.1:17883354-17893759 GCA_019775915.2 Cyphomyrus plagiostoma | reverse complement strand
CCCCCCCCCCGCTGCCCCCCCCCCTCCGCAGTTTCCCCCTCCCGACTGCAGTTCCCCTTCCCCTCCGAAGCTTCCCCCGCCCTCCGGATGTTTCCCCTCCCCTCCTCAGCTTCCCCCCCCTCCGCAGCTTCCCCCTCCCCTCCACAGTGTCCCCCTGCCTTGTGCCTTTTTCCCAAGATGACCTCCAGTCATACATTGATATAAGCGATTATGGAAGATAGATGGAATAAAGCAGTATTTAGTGTTGCAAAATGAATCAAATGTCAATTAAGGTTTTTACAATAAATAGAAACAAAGTGTTTTTTAGGCCGTAACATATGTTTATAGACCTAATATGTGCAAAACATGGATTCTCAGGGATAATTCAGAGCTGATAAATTTCACATGGCAGTGAGTTTTCGTACAAAAAATCATATAAAAACACACTGTTACTGAGGCAGTTAATGTATAAAAGAATGAACTAGAAGCATTAATTCAATACAGTTACAGTGTGAGAGTCAATATCAGCTGGAACAGACACGGACATCTGATTCTGGGAGCTATGGGAAGCACTGGACCGCAGGAGGAAGGCTGGTGAAACCTGCTGGAGCAGAAAGGCGGCTGCGGATCTCAGCTGTGAAGATCTCAGCTGTGAAGATCCCTGTGTCATGCTGAGAACGATCACTAACATTCTAGCATGTTCTAAAATGGGCTTTTATCATAAACCCAAAAGTTAGTCATTGCCTAGGCTCTGATGCTGTGTCACACCCAGGAACTCGATGTGCGATCATGCTTAACAACAGTAAGATAAATGACGGAATATCTTCTGGTGCAGAGAACGAGACAAGACATTTGGGTGACACCGGCCCTTTAAATGTAGTTCCAGTGATTATTCCTTCAAGACATGCACGCTCTCCCTGAGAGACCTCAAGAAAGTGAACGCACTTACGTGCTGTGAATCCAAGAAGAGACACTTAAAAATAGACAAACATTCACTTCTTTGATGCCTGTCATTGAAGTTGAGCCGCGGAGAATATATTTCATGCCATTTTTAATTCTCATCGTTATCTAATTCAGGCTTGGCACACCTATTACAGGATAACCGAATCGTCTTCAGTTTGCATTGAGCCATAACAGATTTTGCAGCAGTCATGTCTCATTTTCACGTTGCTGAAGGTTTGCAATAAAAGGATTTCTCAAAAACACCATTTTCTGGCACAATGTACTTCAGTCAGGCTTGCAATCACTGATGACTCAGAACTTGAAAGCGAAACTCTTCCCAGAAAAGGTGGCACAGCCTGGCGATGGATTCATGCCATTCTCAACTGAGATCACAGGATTTAAGGTTGATATTTGACCTGGATTCAGATCACACTCACTGGACGGAGATTTTCTCCTGGACAATCTGCAGAGATGCTAGTATATCATGCTTACTATAACTTTATTTACTAGACACTTTTGTCCAAATGTACTGCTACTGAAGCAAATAGAGCATTATTACAATAATGATGAGCTCTTCTTGTACAGGTGAAGCCATCTGTCAGTAAAAATAGTTTGTCAGCCTGATGACTCTACAGCCGCACTGTCACATGTGATGCACAGCGTCAGCACAACAGCTAAATGAAAGAGGATGGACGCACCTTTTGCATGACTGATTAAGCCACTGAAAGGAATGGCCTTAAGACGTCGGCATCCTGAACTGTTTATATTACAACAGAGAATCCTGTGCATGGTGCCCCTCCCTCCCCCAGGTCAGTGCAAGGTAAATCTACAGCAGAACGTGACAAGGTGAGGACGCCATTCTAATTTGGCGGCGCTCATAGAAATTTAAGCGTCGTGCAATGAAAGCAAACATGCAAATAAGGAATCCGTGAGCGGAAGCAGAGAGAGTCACAGAAATGTTACTGAATGATTCAGAGAGTCGATAGATGTTCAGGATTAATCGGTATACAGGGTCTTCCGGTTCCAGATCCTGTTCTGGTGTCCTGGGTGCAACTGGGAATTAAGTAATTATATACTTAATTCTTAGCTGGGAATGTCAGCAACACCAGTAACATGGAGACTGTCGGTGTGGACAGTGTGATAGAGAAAATGACTGTAGACTACATAATTATATATTTAAATATTTTTTTTCTTTATCACAAATTACTGGAAACTTGGCATTATGCTTAATATTAAAATATTACCTTTCACACATGTTCTGTATCACAACACAGCATATTTATTGAAAAAAAATTGTAATTTTAAGGTCATGTTTTTCCCCCCACGATATTTCCTTAATTACCTCATTTTGCTATTTTTAATCTTATTTTAGAGGTTACAAAGTGCATTTGAAGATTCCAGCTGTTTTGGTGCATATCCAGGAAATACCTCAACGCCTTCGGTGCTGTAGTAATAGGTAAAATTAAGTAATAATTGGACCAATTAAAGAAAGGAAATGTTTTGGAATAAAACGCAGCAGACGTACATGCTGCCAGAAGCAGAGCTTGTCAGCCCTGCTCTGGGATTCACAGCGAAAGAGCCTGGATCTCACGCGCCGTAACGGTACGGAACGAGGAGAAGCTGATGGAGACCATTAAGCGTGCTGCCCAGTGTGGTGAAATCCAGCCCCTCATCAAACCAGAGGGCATTATGGGGGATTTATGCCGACAAGCGGAAAGTCTGACCAGCTGCTGCCAAATGAGAGTCTGCTCACAGGCTGCGCAAACACCAGCAAGAAAAAAAGAAACGCAAACTTCATCGATCCCAACAAACCAAATACCGGCGTTAAATTACCAGCTTGCTCGCTAAAACCCTTAAATCTAGATTTGTCACTTTCGAAGAGAATCAGCATAGCAGGCAGACCACACAGCCCAGCCGTTACAAACCAAAGGCTCTCGCTGGAAGCTGAAGGCCTTTTCCCATCTAATCCCCATTAATTTCTTATTTTTTTATTTGCAACTTTTGGCTCTTTTATTCCGATCCATTCTCAAGCTCAGCAAATGATATCAGCTTATATGTCACGCCAAAAAAGTCCCGTATCATAAAAAATGTATAAAATTCTCACGACACATTACATTTAATGCATTTTGCAATCGTCTTTAAAAATGGCTTCTCAACTTGATCCTTTGAGTTGCCATCTGCTTAGACTGCGTGCTATGCTGTACACCACGATGACAATGAAATCATTGCCATTTTAAGAAAAGTCAGACGGGATTTGAAAGATTTGGGAATTGGGACCATTTGGTATTCATAGCAAATCGGAATTTTATTAATCAGCGGATCTGGGTCTGCTTCAGAGGGTCGTTACTCGACCTTCAGAAGGCTTCAGGCTGAAACAATAAAGCCTAAATGCTCTATGCCGAAAAGCAACAGCAATAAATGCTTCATTCATTGGCTGAAATTTGTTTAGTGAAGACAAAAGTGGGCGATCCTTTCATAGCCTTCAGCGGAGCACCTGTGAAATAAATTTGACTCTACATTTCAGCATGACATTAGCTTTGTTCCCAGAGTTTTAAAAACTTGTGTGTGTGTGTGTGTGTGTGTGTGTGTGTGTGGGGAGGTTCTCTCTATGAACAGACCAGCCCAGCCTTTGCTTCACTGCACTTCCACTAAACCAGTGCTTCTCAATCCTGTTCCTGTTCTTGAGACCACTGCTTACAGAATGTTTTCCTTCCAACCCAAACTGCTTTCAACCTGCCACATTCCACATTTGCCACTAGGGACCATCCTATTAAGGAGCCTGGTTGAGGTAGGATTGGAATGAAGATATTCTGGCAGTGGGGACACCCGGAATAGGATTGAGAACCACTGCACTAAACACGGACCTTTCCCCTTCAAAGCCTGCCTAAACATCTTGTAGCACCGTTATACTATAATACACATTAGTAATCTTGCGACTTTGAATGCATTATGGCTTTTCTGTCCCACCCGTGACTTGGGATCTGCCGCTGACGGGCAACTCGGCCCGGATGCCACTTCTCAGAGATTAATTCTAGCCCGCGAGGTGTGGCAGATGGCGGATCTTGCTTGCGGGGCCATAAAGTCCGTAAGCAGTGGTGTCGTGCAGAATACTAAAGAGACCCAATTCACTTACTGCTGCTAAATGACCCCTAATACTCTCCCGGGTCCTCAATCGGTATTATTTACCTAAAATTGAAACGTTGACGAAAATAAATCAGCGTGGGAAGCAATGGAGCCACTGACTTGATTTCTTTTCGCGCGTGTAGGACGTAAATCTACCATGTGCCGTGCATGGAGGTCTCTGGCAATTAATTCATGTCAGTGTGATAAATGTGTTTTAGAGACCCCTGTTGCTCAAGGGCAAGCCTTTGGCAGGAATTAGGGTAAGAGTGACCTACTCTGGTGGCTAACACTGGTAAGTGTAAAATCACAGATACCAGAGCTGCTTCTTTGAGCATCAACTGTTATTGTTCCTCCTGGATAACCTCCTTTGTGTTGTGTTAATGCTCTGGTTTATAAGGACAGCGCTGACTGGCAAAATTCCTCCTGGATATGCAGTTAGCTTGAGTTCTCAAGTAAATGTTTGGATTGCCTACCTGTCAAGTTGAATTAGACTTTCAACTAACTCAAGTGCCACAGTGGCCATAAAGGCCTCTCTTGCCAGCCGATCTATCCATCCATCTTCATAACTTTATCTTGTACATGGGCAAGGTGACCTGGGAACCAATCCCGGGTACCAAAGGGCCTGAAGCAGGAGACACTCTAAGTGTATTACCAGCCTTTAACAAGGTGCACACACACACCCAACACCCTGGACAGCGAAACCAGTTTACACGGTCGCATGTTTTTGGACCACGTACATGGAATCCACGTGAAAACACAGGAAGAAGATGCAAAACGTTTCACACTCATAGTCAGGGGTGGTAACAAAAACTCCTGTCTAGGATCAGAGGTGTAATATGTCTTAAAATGCTAAAGATAACCTGTGTCATACTCAGGGGTGCCACTAGGGCTGCTTTAGGGATGCTTTAGACCCCGAATAAATGTACACTGATTAATTTAAACAGTCTGTTCTCATTTATTTTAATTAAAATTAGACCCCGTCAGTAAGAGCGTAGCTCCTTGTCATGAATCTCTAGGTGAGGAGCCTGGACATGCTGCTGCTTCACGCCAGGAAAGTGTGTCCTAATGCATATTTATTAAACCAAGGTAAGTCCAGGTTCAGAAGAAAAGATTCGGCCGTATGTAAGTCCCTTTGGGACGAAGGTACGCACTAGTCAAGCTGAACCGTACACTTGGGCAGTCAGTCTCCCTCCCTTCCAGCAGCAGGCTAACAAGTGTGCCTATGGTGACAGGCTACAGGCATCTTTTAATCCAATTAGCTCTGGCAATTAGCATCCTGGTGCTGTACCAGGCTGCGGTCGCTCTGAATTTCTCCATCTAAATGAGGATGTCTCCTCTGAGATCCTGCGGAGAAGCAGCCCACAGCGACAGAGCCGCCAGGAACGTGTCGCCCCGCCACACCGCGAGCTGCATTCCCGCGAAGGCCTTACATGCGTCTTCGCCTCGGCCAGAGTCTTCTCATGCTCTCCAGAGTCACGAGCGCGTCCGTGCGTTTCTGTGAAGTGACACTGCGGCATCAGAAGGAGCCGTTAAAGGCAGTTGTCCTTGAGGAATAATGTGGAACTTCTCAGTTGCCACTCTTGCGTTTATTTTCACAAGCAACTTAGTGGCTGAACGGCAGCTGTTGTTTTTTTTGAATATCAGTAATGCAGGGACGCTGGATGCTAGGTCCTTAAAGTCATGGTGACGATGAATAGAACTTTCAGACTTCCAGGCCATGCAGAGCAGCGATGCATCATTAACTCAATAGATGAAGTGATGGAATGAATTGTGACCAATGCAGAATCTGCTGATACAGAACATTGTGATATATAATTGCTTTTAGAGTGCTCCTCTATTACAGTCATTATGATCGCTGAAATACAGCATCCTTCCATCTAATGCAAAAGCCAAGCTCACCTTGGGGCGACTGTTGAAATGTACCATATGGGCCACAGACTCAAGCGACGATGGCCGACCCTACAGTTAGTGAGCTAATTTACGGCCAAAGAATACATCTGAGTTCTGTAATCACTGCAGGTTCTGCCTCGCCTGCGGTCATAATCCCTCATTAATGTGTGGCTCTTCTATAAATGAATCTTAACCAAGTAGCCAATTACCCCGGGGCTCTCCTGTCGCTCCCCAAGCAGCTGCCACCTGGACATATACGACACGGTGCTGCAAAATTCTGTCATTTATAGCCGTATTTTAAAAGATAATGATTGCAGGCTGATTTACATTCTGGTTAAGGAAAATGAATGAAGAATCATAACGAAAATTAATCAGAATCATGTTGTAGCAGAAACACCTTTAGTACCTAAAGTTAAACTAGAAAGAAAAGCTGAAATATTTGATATTTGAAGTATTAAAGTTAAGGTCTCGTCATTCAAATCACTGTTTTACAGCGTTTGATTGGGGAATTCTGTTAAATAGCCACCTGGAACTGAATAATGACAGACGAGATACAACGTATTTCACAGACGAACAGCCTAAGGGATAGCTTTTACCCCAGAACCTGACGTAAACTAAACACTGTCAACTACGTGATCGGCCTGGGGTGTGCAACAACCTCACTGCAGTATTCTAATTTACTGTTATCCTAACTTATTGTCTTATTGTGTCATGTCTCGTGTGATGTCTAATAATGTCCATATGTCAATTTTTGTCACTATGCTCAATATAAACAACGCTGCAATGTTTACATCCAACTGCATTATCTGTATTAACTGCACTAGAGATCACATTTATTGCACCTTAGTCATTCGTTTATGGTACACAGGTCCTTACTAGGTTTATGGCACCATTTCTTGTGATGTCTCATATCCAGAATTGCTCATATTATTACTCTTTTGTGTTGATGCATTGACTGCACTGCTGTTAAATTTTCATTGTACTCCGTACAATAATAATATAGAATCTGAATCCGACTCTTCATGATAATTAACATGACAAGTTTAAGCGCAGATTTTTTTCCGGTGCACAGAATGCACATTTGCATATTAAATATCTATTACCAGTTATTCGTTATTAAGTCGCTGCCTCTGTAAATTTAAAGTAAATATTTATGGAGTAAATATTACATTATTATATTACGAAATCCTATGTGCTTTGCATTACACGGGACCTGAAACGTGCAGTAATGCATCAATTTCTGGTGCCAAAATGACGAGAATTTATTGCGGCCCCATTGGAGAGATCTGCTCTCCTGCACCGGTTAATCACGCTCCTGAGCCACAACCCCCCCGGCCGCACACCCCCCCTTCATCTGACTTCTCTCTGAACCGGCGGCGGGAGAGTGTGAAGAATCCATTTCTCTTTTCTTCAAGTGGAGAGATGCGAAGCAGTCCCGCTTTCCACATCAGTGAAAAAGGTGGCTAATTGAAATATTTATAAGCCGACTGAGGGGGGATTTCTGCACCGAAACGGCAGCGAACAGCTGCAAACAAGCCAGTCGTAAAAAAAGAAAAGAAACAGCATCTCCCCTGTAGCGCCCGCTTCACAAACATCTTTCATCCACATGAAAGTGCTTTTTAGTTCCCTTTTATTAACACACACGTTTATTTAAATGTCGAAAACAGGGGGTTTTAATTATTTCATTTCTAAGAAGACATATTCACTGTATCACCTTGTGAATACTGTTGCAAAGGTGACTTTCATAGCATGGCAGTATGTCTTTATAAGCTATTTAAAATTGCCTCAAATTATGCATGGCTGCGTGGCTAAATTGCACAATAATAACCATGCATTAGGAAAATGTAACGTGGGAAACAATGATGCTTTCATTTGTACGTAATGAAGATTGTTCTTCAGCCAGTGCTACAATCTCCCAGTTATGAAAGGGTAGTTTTTTTGTTAATGTAATTAACAAAAATACTGTCACATATAAATGAGGCAATTCCTTGCACCCTCCTGGTTGGGATATGCAGTTAGGAGATGGATGGATGGATGGATAGATGGATGGATGGATGGATGCACCATATGGTAAATATGAGGACGTTCCTTACCTGAGGCCATTTTTCCCTTCCAGCTTAAATTTGCTACGAGTCTGACCTTTACTTTTGACTCGTGTAGCTGACCTTCGGTAAGATCGCGGATGTCATACGACGGCGTGACAACAAGCCGGGTGTGTACGAATCGTCGCCCGACCATCGGGAAGGCCTTCGGTGCATGGAGGTTGCACCAGGAATGATTCTCTTCTCCAGAGAGACGACAGGGGATTTATTACAGAATGCAAATAACCCTCTTCCTCCCCAAATGGGCCTTTGCCATGTTTGGAGCATCTCTTGTCCTTAGTTTCGTTTTTCGATGAGCTTTTTAGAGAAAAATACTCCCCAGAACTGTAGCCAGCCCGACTTTCTCCTCTGCTGGTCTTCCTCTCCTCCATGTCTGCGTTTGTTTTCAGTTTGTTTGTCATACATGTTAACACTTATGTTTGAAGCTCACATTGTTTTATGCTCTGTATAAATCTGTACTTCTCTTTGTAAATAAAGGGCACTACCGGTAATAAGATGAATTAAGCCGACAGGGTTTGAGCCTCACGCTTGCTGAGGAAGTATGTAGTAATCGATAGGTAACTCTTGCTGTGAATAATTGGATCAGAATTTCATTTGTCATGGATAAAAGCATATGCTTTGATGTTGAGGTCAGCGTCCACTGGTCCAGGCTTGTCTGCTCCCCCTGTGTACCGCCGTCCAATCCCAGCTCAGTTTTTTTCTGGGTGCCATTACAATGAGCTAATTCTTGCTGTCTGTCATTATAAAGGCCAGGGGACTAGAGGTGGCTGATAATTCATTCAATATTGTTTCTTGGCCAGCGTGTGGCTCAGTTAGCCCTCTGTGCCTATGACTGAATGCCGGTTTGAATCCTGTGCTCAGCAAAGTACAGTAGCTAAATCTCTATTGGGCCCTTGAGCAAGAACCTTAACCCCTCCGAAAAATGCCTCAGGGACACTGGATGGGTGGGTAATCGGGGCAGCCTGTCTGCGAGGGGCGGGGCACAGGGCAGTCTGCTTGTCTGCGAGGGGCAGGGCACGGGGCAGTCTGCCTGTCTGCGAGGGGCGGGGCACAGGGCAGTCTGCCTGTCTGCGAGGGGCGGGGCACAGGGCAGCTCAGTCGCTCTCACTCTCAGTAACGTGCAGCACACACACACACACACACATACATACATACACACACACACATACACACAGTGACGATGTCGTCAAGTCTTGCATGTAAGGGCAGAAATACAAGAAATATTCTAAACAGGAACTAAAACTGAAACATCTGGGTGCATTCTTATAGCGGGGGGTGTCAGCCCTGCAAACTAATGATGCAAACTGAGACCATGGGTAGGGGCAGCAACATGGCGGGAATGGAATACCTGTATTGGGGTAAAATCTTAATATTACCTGGCATTGGATCAAAAAGAAAATTAGTGGTATCACCAATCGCTGCTACTTAGTCAAACAGCGGGTCTTGTACAGCCTGCGTTTATTGGTGAAGAGGCAGTTTGGATGCATGTTTTTTGTGACAGGGTGGGACTTAATCCAAAAGTCTGTATTTAAACAGGCTCGGAGTAGGACAGGTGTGCAGCGTAAATTATAATTGTATAGTAACATAATACATCATTTAAAAGTGAGCTACGATTCATAGTACCTAAAACACAAGAGTAACCCTCAAGAAGCCACTCGCCTCTGCATTCCCACCCCCTGTGCTTAGCTCCTGCATTTATGTGTACAGGTCTGTATACAGGTCTGTTTGATGGTCGTTTCAGCCAAAGCCAGACACAGGGGATCTTGTCCTGTATGTGTAGTTTTTTTTTTTTTTTCTGGGCGGTCCTTCCAACTGACACACCCTTAAAATCCTGTTGGTTTACGTTAAATTCCTGGACCGAGAGATATTGAAAGAAAACATTGGTCATTTTGCTTATGAGCCTGTGTCCCCATGACACAACACGAATGAACTGCGCTTCTTTCACGCGGCACGGGAAACAAGCGGCCACATCCCGAGCTGGCCGTGAAATGCTGACGGCAACATGATGGATTTGAGCCTCAGAACCACGATGGGCGGCCAGGAGTTAGCTTAGCCGTTAGCAAGGTCGCCTGATCGACTTGGCGATGCTGCGGAGTAGTTTGTTGGACGCACTGAGACACAGGGTCACATGAAACGGTGTTTTTATTTCACTCAGTGGGGGCCCCCCCAATAGCAATGCGATCATGGTAAAATCACCTTGATCACATGACATCGGTGCCAAAATCCCCCGCATTATTCTGCACTGGTACTGAATCCCGAGACAGCATCTCCACCCCTCCATTCCTCCCGTAGTACGACCCGCTGTTTAAGGGTTTTTAACGCGGGAAGTCAAGTTGGCCTTGGTGTGACGCATCCATGCAGAAATAAGT
>JABFEA020000029.1:17847494-17858684 GCA_019775915.2 Cyphomyrus plagiostoma | reverse complement strand
CCCCCCCCCCCCCCCCCCCCCCCCCCCCCCCCCCCCCCCCCCCCCCCCCCCCCCCCCCCCCCCCCCCCCCACCAGATAAATGCCCCTCCAGTGAGGAAAAACCTGTAAATTGTATAAGACTGACTTTTCACTACACACCTTACAATTAGTAGGGATAAAAGGGGAAGCCCATCCCTCCTGCATACCAGACAGAGTTCGAGAGGCATCAAGCAGCGGACACAGATCATCGTTTAATCAGGGAATGACTTGTTAGTGTGAATGGGGGTGGGGGGGGGGGGGGTGCCGCTGGAGTAGCAAGAAGAGAGAGTGACCATTGTCAGATGTCGAGGTCATACCAATGTCAATGGCTACCATCTTGGTAAACTTTCTGCTTTTGGCTTTCACTGAAAACATTCCAAAGAGAACACAAGCAATAAAAGACATGACAAGCTATTTTACTCCACATATAAATCTTAAAAAAAAAAAAAAAAAACCGTGGAGACCAAATATGATGACATACCCATTTCTATAAAGTCAGGATGTTTGTGGCCATCGTCACAATTGCAAGGTGAGGCACAGCCTAGACAGTGACAGTGGCACAGACGATCAGCGCCGGGCGGCTTGACGAATCTACACTCCCAAGCAAATCGATCACCTTCATGCAATTTATCTGCGTCAGCTGACCTGACAGTCGAGTTCCCGGGTATTTGCTGTTTGTCTTAAGTTGTCAGCCTGTTCATTCTGTGCACTCAAACTACAGGATAATTGTAAAAATCTCAGCTACTGTAATTAAAACATGAGGAATCGTAATCAGAATGCTTCTATTGCTGCATACAAAGGGACACTCATAATACTTCACAACAATAGTAATAATACTATATTTCAAATGTTGATTTAAAAAAAAAAAAAAAAATCATTCTATCATTATATTGGGCCCCGAAGGTCATTGACACATCAGCCAGGAAGAGACTGCAGCAGATATTAGTCCTGCTCATACTGGATATCCTCATTTCTTCTGGGAGCTGCATTAAGGATACATGAGGCCGCCTGCATCTCAGGGCGATTTAAGCAGCTGATAACTAGCATTACTCTACCAAAACACACAATCGAGAATTCCACACCGTTTCTGAGCTGCTCCTCAATATAAAATATTTCACATTTAATTATTACTAGGGTTGCAAAGGGGCGGAAAATTTCTGGAAACTTTGCAGAAAGTTGAGCTGGGTAATTCTGGAAATATTCCAAGTTGGAAACTTTCCAGGGGAATTAAAAGTGATATAAGGGAATTAAAAAGGAAAATTAACAGAATTATGCAACCCTCATTATTACATTGTGAACTACTGTAACCCTTAACTTGAAAGACAGCTAAATCCTCCATCAATAAGTACATGTACAGATATTACAGGGGTATATATTACATGTCCCTGTGTCAATGTGAGACTCCGGACACAAATCAAATCAACGATTGCAACAAAATGGTACATTTACCAAAATGGTACATTTACCAAAATGTTGTTAGAACATTCTGTGACACTAGCTCCTAACTGGAACGAGAAGTATTTGTTTCTTCAAATTATTGTACAGATAATAGGAAGTTCAGAAAGGCTATAGCTTTACCTGAGGTGGGAGATTTGCACCGGTCTTCGGAAGAAGTCGACCCCTCACTGATGTCACAGAGACCTTCCAAGTCGAACAAAGAAAGTTAATGCAGCCCTTTGCATGCGAGAGAAACTGATGACAAACTTTCTACTTCAGGAGACACGAAATAGAGAAGGCTGGGCTAAGGGGCTAATATAAAGGTAGCCTGCGTCAGATAAATAGCAGTTCCAACTTTAATGACGCCGATAACATTATCCTTGAGCTAACTACAGTACCATCTGGTCACATTGTGCATCTATTCAGCAAATAAAGGATTTAAAGTTCAGTCAATGAGATAATTTGAGAACACATCCATACACAGTTTAACGCAGAGATGGATAGTTCAGATTCAGAAAGTAAAACTCCAGACCACAATTTTGTTCCAACCAACCATGTGAGTTCTCTGTGAGTGTGACCCGTCATACTCAACTGGGTGGTTGAAAGAAAATCTTGGTCTGGATTCTTACTTTCTGGACCAGAACTATAGAACTCTGCCATTATGATTATCACAGCACAAAAATGGAACTCCGCACTACCCCAGTAGGTGGCACTGCAGCACACGCTCAAATCTACTTGGTAATTGAGGGTTGTGCATTACAGCCACATCCATTTTGAAATGGGAATAATATAATGTGTCCAATTTTCAATAAGAATATTATTACTACTAATAACCAGATCCCATAATAGGAAAGAGTGTGTCAAGAAAAGCTGTCATTATCTACAATGACAATGCAGATACAATAAAATTATAAATAAAAATAATGTTTGATAAGTGTGATTGATCTCAGTCTAGCATACTATTTTCAAACCAATTTCTACTGCTAAAGACATACATTTTGTCAATTTACGGATAATGCCTAAACTTGCAGAAAAAGAAACGTGGAAGACAGAAGACAGGCAGAGTGAAAAGGGGAACAGAGGAAAGCAGCGGAAATAAAACATGCAGCTTGTTAGTAGAACAGGACGTGAGGTATAAAAAAAACAGCTATTAAAAAAAAGAAAAAAAAAGCAGGAAAACTGGGCTGGGACCACAGGGCTGGGACAACGGGGGACAGGGACTCTCTAATAGGCTAATTCTTATCAGGTGACTTACTGATATAAGAAGCCCGTAGCTTTTTCACAGACTCATTATATAAGCTAGCGAGGCTGCACATGCAAGACGTGGGAACGTCTTTTCCGAAGCACAGTGGAGAGACCAACAACAAAAGGCGTTACAGCATCAGAGCGGGGACACGCATCTGTCACAGAGCAGTGAGTCAAGGAGGCGAGGTTACGTCTAAAACACGTGCGGGGTCCCGCGGAAGATGCGAGTCAGACAGTGCTGGTGAACCCATAAGCAAACCGTGGAGGCTGGGGGGGTTTGCTGCGTTACCACCACCCTCCAGTGCGAGAAACACGGGGGCCACAGCGTAGCATCCGAGACACAGTGAAACAAGGTGCTGTAGCTCACCAAGGCACCACACGGGCTTCGACCAGCACTGGGGTCGGGAGACGAGTGGGGTTCGCATCCCGCAGAGCACCTACACATCCGGCCCAGGGGGATCTGAGCGCCGGTCCTACCGGGCGTCGTGACGGGGCCCACAGCTGCCACCGAACGTGGGATCCCACCCTTGGACGTTTTGCTTTGCAAAACTTGGATTTTCTTATCACCGGGGATAGATGGAGAACCCGTTGGGGGCCAGCCGAGGACCGGGGGCCTCCTGGTCTAACCCAACGACGAGGGTCGATGCGACTATGGGAATTTGGGTGTGTAGTTTGAACAGCTCACAGCTGGGAGGCTTCAATAAGAATCAGCATCTAACCACACAAAGTCAAGGCTTCCTGTCGCTACACATCTATACTTTTAAAACTTATACACAAAGTATAAACTTACCACCAGGTGCCTGTTTTGTTTTCCGGGGAGACCGTAGTTGTCTCTGGTCGCTTGAACCATATAGCTGCAACATCCCCATGTTGAGCAGAACGGTCTTCTGGAAGTAATCAACAACTGCAAGGCCGCTGCTATTTCCAAAAACCACTCTATTTTTTTGGAGGGGGGGGGGGGAACAAAGAGAATGACATTTATGTGCATACTTTCAAAACAAAACCAAAAATATCTACCTGCCTATCACAGTACAATCCCCTGTTGCGTTCACAGGAATGTCAGTGAGATTTATTTTAGTATCTTGCACAATTTGTTTTGATTGGTTCAGTAAATGGATCCATGTTTAACAGACGAGAGGGGGGAGGGGGGGGTCAATGGATAGCTATTGGGGCAAACCACAGCGGCACAAAAATGGGGGGGTGGTGTGTTCAAAGGAAGCACAAGAAGACGGGGGCCGCTGGGATTCTGCTTTATATTATTCAGGATGAGAAGCGGATGCATGAAGGGGCTCCTAAGTTGCCCCCACCCCGGGGCTCTCACACATGTGCACCAAGCTGCCCCCCCCCAGTTCTCGGAGGTTCCCTCGCCCAGCCGGGGGCACTCACAGGCCGTAGGAGGAGTTGATTGCCAGGCTGGTGATCTGCTGAGGCGGCTCCCCGCTGACCCACAGCAGCTGGACCACCAGCTCCACTTGGTATCCCGGTGACTGCTTGGGCAGAGAGCTTCGCACCCTGGACCGTGGGGTGGGGTGAGGAAGAGAAACGACACCGAAATGCACAGTGAGGCTATTAATGAAGACCTCTGCTTTTAATACGCTGCATATTCAGACAAGCCAGAATGAAGACTCATAGAATCTCTTCCTCTATTGAATAAATCTAATGTGTATTTAATAGCAGAGAACTGAAGGAATGAGTTAATGACCAGATCACTGTGCTCCCTGAGGGGACAATTACAATTACAATTACAACAGGAGCTCCTGTAAGCCTTAAGATAAAGTCAAACAGACTCAAAGATCAGACTCAGAGGACGCCATCGATAACAGCGTTTCCCAGTCCGGGCCTTGAGGACCCACAGACAGTCCACGTTTTTGCTCCCTCCCAGCTCCCTAGTCTGGGAGGGGGTAACGCAGTGGACCCATGACCAAAATATCACTGCCTCAATTACTAGGGAGGGGGCCTGGCAGTTCAGCCTTAAAATAATTGTGGTTTATAAGGTTTACCTTAGACAGGGCACATTGTCCCGGACTGCGTCAGAGGGGCTGATGTTGGCCGAGGCCTGGGATTCGGGCGTGTTAGCTGAGGGACTGGAGGTCACATTTGGAGTTGGGGGGGCTGCTGCCGGCTCCCCCCCTGCTTCCGGGGACTCTGTTTCATTCAGCTCGTATATCAGCTTTACCTCCAGGAGCTGGAGGGAGAGAGGGTGTGTCACCGATGAAACAGTGTGCAGAAGCAGAAGCCATTCTCGCCACTGCCCACTGGAAACCAGCAGCAATTTTACCAGCGAAACTAAATATACCTGAAACTCTAAATATACCACGACTTGTGGAGAGTGTCAGGTGTCTAACACCGACTTGGTGCCTAAGTGCTGGTGCCTAAGAAGAAGCCTCCACTGCAGTCACGTGTTACGCGATTCCAACCATCAACGATGACAAACAAGTGACGACGATGCTATATGTGATGCCTAATTTTTCCATGACATCCCCATCGATCCATCGCAACTCTCTACACTCCATGTCTAGCATCAGCAGTGCAACATGCAGTACACAGTCAGGAAGAAATTAGAATTTAGGATTAAGAAATTAAAATGTAGAACTCGCATCACAGAATTGAGGATTCAGAACTTAGAATGCTGGATTCAAATTGTAGAATTTAGAAGTAAAAAAACTTACATTTCTAATTCAAAAGTTGCATGATGCCCTAAGGGTGCTCAACTGTAACATTAAACTTGCCAGGTCATTTACCTGGCTCTTCAGTCATTGTAAAATTATATATTTTTTGAAATGGCAATATATTTTGCTGTAAAACATTTGAAGATAACTCATACAATGTAAAAAGAAAAAACTATAAATTTACCCCTCATGTCAAAATATGCAGCAACAGATGCACGGGCGCCTACCTGCAGCACCTCTGATGTCACTTCCTGTTGGCTGAACCTGTAAATCAGAACGTGGGCGGAGACTCCAGCCACACAGAGCATCCGGCTCTCGAGGCACCAGGAAATGGTCTGTATGGCAAAGGGGTCTTCGTCCACAATGTCTTTGCCCGCCTTATCCTCCTTGTTGCGATACTTCTCGAACACCTTGGCCGTCTTCAGCTTGTACAGAACTTGTAGCATGACTGGGGAAGCGCGCAGAAATAAGCGCTTGTATTTATTTCCAGTTTTGCGTTCCGGAAACAAACAAAACATCCCAAAAGCTGACTGAAAATAACTGCAGCCGATCATTCAAACTTAGATTCAAGGAGATTTAAGTTTTCCATCCTTGACCCTCTACTGCAATGTCAGCCTTTGAAATGATAAGTGGTTACAAGTTATTGCTGAAATGTATCCTCTGTCACTGGGGAGAACTCGGCCTTTGCAGAAGTGCCGCGTAAAATGGCACAGTGATGTTCAGCCTCAGGAACACGTCCTGCTCAAAGCACCAGCAGAAAAGCCTGTATCTCCCTGGGGAACTGAACTGATGCAGATGTAAGCACTGGTAAGCCATGCACCCTTCAAACAGGTGTTTACATAAGAGGTCCAGTTTCCTGAGCAGAATATAATCTTTTGCCGTAACACTTTACTTGAAGGGGAATAAATACTTGGTAGTAACTCAGTTACCACTGAAGTACAAATCATGAACAAATACAGTCGCTGAGATAAAATTAGCATCATGATTCATTAACAATGAACAAATATTAGATCAGTATTTCACTTGTTATTCATGATTTGTTCCTTCTGTAGATACTTCAGTAGTTCAAAGGTCTACTGAATGAAATGATACAGTAACAAATATAGCAATTGCTTGAGATAAGATACATCATGATTCATCAATGATGAATTAACAAGACATCAGTATGTAACTAAGGCTTAGTTTGTGGTTAATTAATGCATAAGCATGAGCATAATACTACTTTATTTGCGGTCCCTCAATGAAGCGTTACCTAATGTTTTTGAGAGCCGTGGGCACTCTCCTGAGCAGACGTGTGAGAGCAAAGGTGAAAAAGACAACACAAGAAATGAACAGGCATGCACAATGCAGAAAACTGCAATACTCACTCATAGAAGCGTCCCAAAACTTAACCGATCCATCTGCATGCCTGTCATTCACAGAAAGAAAGACAAAGAATTAAGGCCATTATTTTACATAACAGAAATTGGAGTAGGCTGGGAATTTACAGCTTATCAGATTAAACTGTAAATAAGCTTGGTAACTGTGTAATATATTACATTTACATTCACATGTACATTAACTTTTATTCAGTAGCTGCTTTTGTCCAAAGCAACAAATAAGTGAAGCAAATGTTAATATTAGACATATTACATACACTAAGAAAACTCCCTTACCTTCCATGTTTATTAGTTATCATTCCATTATATTGCACTGTTTTGTGTTTCACTGTCTCAGCTTTTACTTCACTACTGCCTGTCCTGCACTGTCCTGTCCTCTATTACAATACCTTGTCCTATTCCCCGATGCCTTAACCTGCAACTGTTGCATAAGAATTTAACTACGTTCCCCGTAACATGTGACAATAAAAAAAAAAAAATCAAACCTGAAACTGGAAACATACCCTGTAATTATCATCTCCTGGTAGCTCTGTGTGCCTTGGCCACAGTGCCCGCCGCTTAAAGGCCACTCCTGTACCAGAAAATGAAATTAAACACCAAACAACTTCAATTGTATCTGAATCCAGTTGTTGAATATTAAGAATTCAGAAGTTAAAGAAAACGACATCTTTAAAAGCTGTACAGGGGGGATAGCATTGACCGGGTGGAGATAAGGAAGACAAAAGGAACATGGTACCTTCTTGCTGTACAGGGGGGATAGCATTGACCGGGTGGAGATAAGGAAGACAAAAGGAACATGGTACCTTCTTGCTGTACAGGGGGGATAGCATTGACCGGGTGGAGATAAGGAAGACAAAAGGAACATGGTACCTTCTTGCTGTATGCTTGTCGTTTTTGCCTTGAGCCGACAGTGTAAAGAGCGGGGATGAGGTCCGCAGGGCAGTCAGCAAAGTATTCGCAACACGTCACTGGAGACTCGTGTATAGTCAGAGGGTATGGGTTCTCAAATATTGGGTACCTGAACACAGAGAGGGCCGGGGTGAGCTAGTTCCCGTAGATCACGCTAAAAATCCTGATATAAAATCACTACTGAGGGTGCCAATGGCCAAAAACACAAAAATGTTTATTTTCCAGACATTCGAGGTCATGCCTACCCATTCTGCGCCAGGTCGATGACGACCAAATCCTTCTCCAGAAGGACCACCACAGCATAAGGCTCCTGGGCATCTGAGGAGATGAGAAGAAGGGCAGGCTGTCACTGGAGGAGAACGTTCACCCAGCCATCTGGCGGCGAAGCGCCCCCCACGGACGGCTCACCGTTGGGGTACGGCGTCTCGCAGAGTGTCAGGAAGTCCACGACGGGGTGGTCCATCTCCAGCACGGCCGTGCTCTTCCCGTGCATCACGGTCAAGCAGGGGCGTCTGCCCACCGTGTCGTAAGACAGGCCCCCCGACAGGATTATGAATGGATCTCTGGGGAAGAGAAACCGAATAGACCAATCAGGGTAACACGGTTCAAACCCTATTAGCCAATGCAGAACAAGGGAAGCTAAAAAATAAAAAGGGTAGGCATTAGGGTTGGAGGTTGGATTAGAGTTAGAATTGGCTTTAGGTTATGAGTTTGAGTTAGGGTTAGGGTTAGGATTGGAGTTTGAGTGAGGGTTAGGGTGATATCAGGGTTAGGCCATCACGATATGAGATAGGCTTAGGGTGAAGGTTGGCATTATGATTGGAGATCATTGCATGTATTTAGCGAATTCTTTTGCTTAAAATGATGTGCAAGTAAGAATGTCTGGACCTGGTGGAGTAGCTGGGATTAGGGCCTTGCTAAACGGACCAATGGCGGTATAACACCCTGTCAGTCATGGGACCATTCAATGGTATGGATAGAAAACTGTTCACAAGGTCCTGACATACAGGAGCAGTCAAAAGTCTGGACACACCTGCTCTTAATGCATTTGTCTCTATTTTAGCTATGTCAGGGGTCTCAAACTGCATTCCTGTGGGGTCGGAGCCCTGGGTATCTTATTTTTTTCCCTGATCCACCACAAATGATTCAGCTGACGAGCTGTGTGGTAATTAGCACAGGGAGGTGCAAGGAGTTGAGGCAGGTGTGTCAAAAGAGGGGAAACGCAAAAAACGTGCAGGGCTCTGGCCCCCCAGGACAGAAGTTTGACACCCCTGAGCTATGTGAGTCACTATACAGTAAACGACTAAAGTAAAATAATACATATGACCAAGAGAAGTGTTCAACATCTCAATATATTCTCAAATTTTAGACTCTTCAAAATAACCCCCTTCTGCTTCGATGACAACATTGCAGACTCCTGGCATTCTTTCTACCAGCTTCCAGATGTAGCCACCTGGAATGCTTCTCCTGTGTTTCCACAAGTTCTGGGCACAAGTTGGCTACTTTGCTCTTACTCTTCGATCCAACTCATTCCAGAGCAGCTCTATAGCATTTAGATCGGGGATTGTGGGGGCAGGTCATCTGTCACGGCACTCCATCTCTCTGCTTGTTCACAGGATAATACTTACTACATAGCGTCTACATGTACTTAAGGTATCTTGTAGAGAAACAAATGATTTTCAGTAGGTGTGTCCAGATATTTGATTGGTACTGTAGTCAAAATTAATGCAATCTTGATGCCATTTTCAGAATATTCAGCCACAGTGTAGATGTTACAATGCATACAGATATTTGCTGAAATGTCAGCAAGCTGATCAGACAGGGCTTTGTACACAAAAGGAACAATGCAGATCACTGTCTCTCCATAGGAGTGTGAAGCCACGCTCCTTACCCAGCTTTGGTTGTTTTGTATTCCACCTTCAGGATGGGCTTGCAGGGTTCTGGCTTTTTTCCATCCTTGGCCTGCTTTCCTAAAGTCAAAAACATCAGAGTAATTCCAACCCAAACTCTCCACTCAAAACCCCAGCTATCCATACAACACAAATACTCCTTAGGGGAATACTGTTGCCCTGTCACACCTCAAGCGGCAATACTAAACGATTTGCTAAACTGCAAGGTAAAAGCGAAACATTCGGACGTTCTGGGGAAAAAAAAAAGAAAAAAGTCACAAATGCCGCCCTCTAGTGGGCAGAACGTACCATGCGGCGTGATGATCTGCACAGGCTTGGCCGGCGACCTCACGTTCCACGCAGTCAGCGTGCCGTCCGAGTGGCTGCAGATAAACTGCTTCCCTTCGTGGTGCCAGGCCACCGAGTGGATCGCCTGCGGGGACGAGAGGAAGGAGGATGCCGACGGCAGTCAGGCGAGACGCCGTTAGCGTAGCGCGAGCATGACTCTCACGGCACGGTCATATGGTCTCTCCGCCGTGCTAGCCGGATGATCCTGCAGAGAACGTCAGGCCTGCCAACTATCCACACTCATACAAACGCATAATACATACACATATTTGTTGCTTCTACAGAGCCACTAAAAACGTCAGTCCCCCCCCCCCCAGACGTTTTAAAAAAAGAAATATCAGTAAATAGCTAATGAGTAAGTCAGAAAATGTAGCTAGCTAGCTGGTTAGCAGAACATGCTGCTTCGGTATCTCTTAAATAAGGAATGCGTTTATTTAATATTTAGTGTAGTGACTCGTTGAATCCAACAGGGGGCCCCCCAAACCTTCAAAGGGCACACAGAAATGTGTGGTTTGAGAAGTGGAAAACAGCTCCACTCCTTCTGGGTGACGACACCCAGAGTTCTTCATGTTGATGAGCCAGTGGCTCGGTGGTTAACAATGTAGCTACGCACGTCCAGTGTCAGGAGTTTGAGATCTACCTCCAGCTGCGTATGGAGATCACATGTCCACCTGTCAATCGGTCAGGCCGTCGTCCACAGGCTAAAAACTTAAGTGAACTGCCAGCTCAAAATCATAGCGTGTATTACTCTGCATGTGTGCGCCTTGCGATACACTGGCATCCAATCACGGCTTTTCCCTGCCTCATTCCCTCTGCTTCCTGGGATTGGCTCCAGGATCCCCATATCCGCACCGGATAAGCAGTTATTGAGGATGGACAGATATTTCTGACATTAAATGGATGCTTCCTATCAATGATATTTTGACCAATAACTACAAAAACACTCGCATAATAACACCCACACTACGCACCACTAACTTATGAATTTTGATCGGAACCTGATTGCAGTTCATTACTAGTCTATCCAGACTGTCCTGTAGAGGAACAGAAGCAGCATATGAAATAGATGGAGAGAAGATGTCTGTCAAACCCGGGCCCCAGAGAGAGGCCCACAAAGACACCGGCGCCGCTTACCTCGTCATAATTGTATCGGTAGTCAGCTTTCTTGCACTTCAAATCCCAGAGGACCACTATTCCACACTCAAAGCCAATGGTAAGCTGAGCGAGGCGAAGCGAGAGGAGGGGGGGGGGGGGGGGTAACCAAAACCGGGCCGGCACGACGCCGGTGTCGAACAA
>JABFEA020000029.1:17811337-17843835 GCA_019775915.2 Cyphomyrus plagiostoma | reverse complement strand
CCCCAAACAACCCCAATAAATTTTAATAACCCCTGGTTAAATTTTAAAAAAAAACATGGCAAAACCGGCCCAACCCAACCCCCCCCCCCCCCCCCCCCCCCAGCCCGATTCGTGCGATGTCCCGAACTTAAGCAGGAGACCACGACAGATGGAGCACTTCCCTGGCACCACATGAGGATGGGCAAAAACTGACAAATCCAAAATGGCACCTTAAAAAAAAAAAGGAGATTAAATGATTGGCCTAATTACAGGATTAACGAGTGACTACGACACTGACTTTAATAGTGACTATGAAGTGCCTTGGGGCAACAGTAATGGGATGGAAAATGTTTAAATTGTAATTCACTAAAATTAAACTGACGGAAGGCTAGCAGACCCTTAAACAAACAGCTGGTATTAAATAATCCCCAAATTGATCAGCACATGGGGTCAAGAGGAAGTCCCGTTCAGTGCTGAATCGCAAACAGCGCCACCTAGAAAAACTGTGCTACGCGTTCAGGCTGACGGGGGGCAGCGAAACCAATGTTTGCTAATTAGTGTAACTAACCTGCTTTACTATGGTCAGGTAGCAGGACCTAAAATTGGAACTAAATGTAAAATTTAATTAGATTTTACAGCTAGAATGAGATTAATAAAGATATTCCACTTTTTACTTCACCAATTGTGTGTAAATAAAAAAAAGTGAATAGTTCAACATTTAGAAAACAGACACGCTCCTCAATCTCAAAAATAAAAACAAAAACGAACGAAGGAGCATTGGAACCGTGAGACATGAAGGCCGTCGTGTAATTACAGACCTGAGGGGAGCGGATGCAAACTGTGAAATGGACACTGGTAAAAACCGGAGGTGGATGGAGGCACTCACAGCTCAATGGCTTTATTCCACATGATGACGTAGCCTGAGAGGGTGAAGGACTCAACGTTCACCAGGTGGATGTTTCCTCTTTCCGTGCCCACATACAGCCATTTGCTCTGGAAGGGCAGGTGGCAGAACGTGATCCTGAAAGACAGAAAATACCACGCACAGGACCGGAGTGCGTTATGGACGATCATTTCAGAAAGACGTTTAACATTTTAAAACATTACAGAAAAAGAAAGAAAAGACTACCAGACTAAATGGACCATTGCAGTTGATTCATAAAATGTATTTCAAAAATGCTTCTCCCTGCACAATTTTAAACATCCATTTGGTCAGCCAACCACAGCCTAAGGCATCCATCCCCTTAGCCAATCACCACCTTAGGCAACCATCCCCTTAGCCAATCAGACACCGAGGCTTTCCGAGGAAGCCCAGAGAGTATGGCTAGCTAGAATCGCCAGTTTCCCCAGGCCATGTCGAAGCCTCCTCAGGAAACCACCATCCCTTTTCCCCCTATGGAGAGCGTGTAAACTCCACAAAATTGGCCTTGGACCCATAGCCTGTCAGAGAGGAGGTGCTGGGGGGGGTGACAACGGCACCAGCTGTTCCGCCATGCTGCCCAAACAAAAATAAAATGCCAACATTGATATGGATATAAGAAGAACTGGGGAAAACAAGAATAAAAGGTTTCTACAGACACATGGGTAATATTCAGCTGGTCATCAAAACCCTCATTTTAAAAAACCAAGGTCCTTTTATCAGGAAACCCCTTGAGATGTGTCTCATTTTCATAAAGTGAGGCTGGGGGCAAAGCCAGCTGGATGCGGTTACTATGGCACCCGGAGAAGGGGGCCACTTCGCCTCGTCCACGAGGGCTTTTATGTGGGTGAAGGGGGGGGGGGGTGCGGGACGGCCTCTGGCCGAACCGGAGAGTGATTTGTGGTTTCGCCAGAGATGGTGGAGAGAAAGCAGGACGAGGAGGAGGCATGAGATGGGGGGCTGACAGGCGTGTGTCGACGTGGCCCAGAACACGCCATCTACTCATTCAGGTTCACTATAAAAATTAGATTATCAGTCTTTGTCGTTTTTAAAATCTTGACCGAGGGAACTGTGGAAGAATTTCAGCGTACTTCAACACACTATTCTGCAAATTTCATTTCAATTAATTTCAATTCAATTCAATTCAATTCAATTCAATTCCGCTATGAAGGTGAGTAAGGGAAATACTCCTCAGTTAACAAGAGTAAGAAAAAAAGGACATAATTATGAGATCACTTGCGCTGGGACCTGACGTGCATAACTGCTGACGCTATTCAAACGAAGGACAACAACTACATGTCCTGTCATCTTTAACGTGAATTTGAGCATGATTACCAATAACCAGCAGGGGGGGGTTTACATATATTACCGTTTCCGAAACCTTCCCCTCCCCTCCCCTGGACAAAACAAACTAGTCATTTATTCCTTCATTATTTGGGGGAGTTTTCTCACAGAGGCTGGCACAGGGGGAGGCCGGGGCAATTTTAGGATATTTTTAAGGTGGTGGGCCATAATTCATACAGACACACCAAGCCTATCATTAGCCAATGGTATGTTTTGAATGAATGAGTGACAGGGGAGGGGCACTCCAGTAGCCAATCAGATCTATGGGCCCCGCCCCTTTATACACCCCTGGGATGCAGCTCTGGGAAAACTTTCAGAACAATTGAAAACATTAATGCGTACCCTGAATGAGACGCCATAATCGTCTATCATAACATTTCTTATTCATTACTTGATAGGATTCACCAAGTGTAAAAATGAGGTTTTGGTCTGTCATCTGACTGCACTGCACCCTCCCACCAAGACCTTCCTGGCGACTCTGAGACGCGAGACTGATTCGCTTCAGCGCCGAGCACAGCAAGGCCTCGCAGCGAGAGCGGCACTCGCGGCAGACGCCAAGGTGCCAAGCTGAGAACGCGCCGGTGTTTTCGCCTGGAGGTCGCTAGCGGTCGCTAATGCTCGTACCATGCTGCTGGGGGCGGAGGAGGAGGCGGGGCATTAAGCGCGACATTAGGGTTACCCGTAGCGCAATTCACAAACACGCCCGTCAAATAGCTCCCCCTTCAATCTGTCAACCATCTGCTCCTGTTTATTAAGTGCCAATGTTCATCAAATGACCAGCTGATCATAACCAGGATCCTGCTCTGAAATCATAATTAACTTCAAGCTCACAACACAGGGAAGGAGCTCCGGCTTTGACACCCCAGCATTTCCTAGGACGGGGTATTTCAGGTGCCCGCGAAGTATTACCGGGTATATCGACCTATCAGTCCCCCTTCCGTGAGCAGTCACCCAGTGCAGAGTCACTGTGAGCCTGGAATCTTTCCCAGGAAGCAGAGGACATGAGGCAGGTGACACCCTGGATCGGGTGCCGATCTGTCGCAGGGCAGACACTCACACACCATCTTGTAAAGAGGAATTCGGAGGTACTGATTCGATGTGTGTTTCAGGACTATAAACTGGTGAGAACACGGGAAGAACATGCAGACTCCACCCACACGGAATCTTCTACCCGCTTAAGTAGTACAAGGCAAGCCTGAGCCAGGCTGCCAGCCAATCACAGGGCACATACACTCAGATGCACATACTCCGGGACACTTCAGCGACACCTATTTGATTGTCATTTTGTTTTTTTTGCTGAGACAGCTTTCTATAGGAGATAGAACTGGACAACAGGATATAAAGATGCACTATAGAGGACAATCACACTAAAATCATACAGCATAGGACACGTGCTAATTAACTGGAATACAGAATAAAGGAGCTGCAGTACCCAGAGAGTAACGCACACTCCCATCACCTCTGCAATTTATTCCGAACGCATCTACAATATGTAAACGACACCATCCAAGTGACAAACGCTCAGACACGCAACACTCCGGAACACCCCAGCGGACCTCATCTCGCATATCTCAGCTCCCCAGGATCCCAGTGATACACCGAGACGGCAAAGCGTACATCAACCCCTAGGCGACGACGGGGGGTGGCGCGGAGGGGATCCATAAGCGCCGCATCCGTCAGGCCAAGCGAACGCGCAGGAGCTACACAAAGATCAGGAGGAGAGGGTCTGTTTACCGTAGACTAGGGCTGCCACCAGTGACTATTTTTCTATGGATTAATCCATCGACTAATACGACGTGTCGATTTAAAATATTAATGTTGATGCATTTCCAGTGTCGACGTCATCAACTACGTTGGCTAATCGTGGCAGCCTGGCTGTAGACATCCATGGCAAAAGGACGGATCAGTAAAACTTAACACTGGTTTTGCCCAGAATCCAGGTCAAGCCATACAGCAGTTCTTGCCTATAAAGCTTTAAGACACATACAGACATTTATTAATAAAAATACCCCTTCAGAATGCTTTGAAGTGTATTATGATTAGGTGCTCTGTGGGTAATAGTCAGTAATAGTCGGAAATAGTCAGTGGCCGACCTCGAGAAAGTTCGGTTATACCAAAGACTACAGCTAAAAGTCAGTAGCGTCAACAGTTAAATATTATTAGCCAATCATTACATTTTACATATTTAAAGGTCCTTTTGTCCAAAGCAATGTACAAGTAAGGCAAACAACACATTACAAACACTCGTACATGCTGTCATCGGTCATGAGTCATCTAGGTGTAAGTGGGGCTTGGCTGATCTTCCAGTGAATGGCCAGGTAAAAATGTAAGCAGTTATTGGATCAAGAACTGTACAGCAATTTCTAACAAAGCAAGAATATAATAAGACTATTCAAAGAGCAGAAATGCAACATAAGATCACTGAGGGAAGCAGCAGGCTAGTAGGGGAATATGTAGAAAGGATGGCAGGTTCGTACCGCTCCCTGCTGAACTTGAGAGAGTGAAGAATCGCGGGTCGTTTTTGTCTCAGGTTCCAGAGGTGGATGCTGTCATCTGTCAGGGCACTAACCAGTGCTCCCTGGGGATTACAGAGGAAAATGTTAAATTCTCGAGTGTCCCAGTGCAAAAGTAGACAGCCAATGCAGGCACAGGGTGAGCCCAGCCCTACTGTTAGAGTGATTCCCAGCAAGCACAGACAGCTGACATACCAAGCATAGGGAACACAGGCAGACAGATCCGAGCAAAGGGCGGGAACACAGGCAGACAGATCCGAGCACAGGGCGGGAACACAGGCAGACAGATCCGAGCACAGGGCGGGAACACAGGCAGACAGGTCCGAGCACAGGGCGGGAACACAGGCAGACAGATCCGAGCACAGGGCGGGAACAAAGGCAGACAGATCCGAGCACAGGGCGGGAACAAAGGCAGACAGATCCGAGCACAGGGTTGGAACAGAGGCAGACAGATCCGAGCACAGGGTTGGAACACAGGCAGACAGATCCGAGCACAGGGCGGGAACAGAGGCTGGCACACCAAATCTCAATCTGAAATACTGAGAACAAACACAGCCAGACAAAGGGAGCTCTCTGGGTATAAGTAAAACCGCCAAAGTGGTAAATGTGTGCAGGTTACAACAACAAGATGGAGGACAGGTGATGTCACAGCTCCACCTGCAGGCGGGGAGGGGACTCACCTCATTGATGAGGAACTGGAGCTGGATGACTGCAGCTCCGCTCTCATGCTGGCAGTAACACTCCACACCGGGCCGTCCGAAGCTGCGAGGTGTCCCGTTAAGGGGGATCGCGTTCAGCAGTCAGGTGACAAACATCTAGCATTTGACCTCCCGCCAGATATTCTTGGTGATTTGTTGGCATTCATTTTTACTTTCAAACCTGTGAACAGTTTTTTTTACTTGTGGTTTTCTACTTTACTAATTCCCCAAGGGTCAACAGAACACCATATTTCTGTATGCTACAGCAGAAACACAAATTATCAAAAAAGTAGTGCTGCCCCCTTGTGCCTGGCTGACTTTACCCCCACACTATTGATATCTCTTTTGTTTTTATATAATCGGGAACAAGAGGTGATAAATTATAAGGCTATAGTCCAGTTCAGCTGGGAAGGCAGCTCTGTTCCTTTATGCAGGGTCCTGTACCTCAGATTCACAGGCCCGATCAACGAAAATTATTGCAGTTATGCCTCGAGCGTCCTCTTCTCTGGCTGGCAGGAAAGCCACACTCTTCATATACCTCCACTGGCAGGCAATTGCCATGAAGACGTACATACCAGAGGCTAGGCCAAGCTTATGTCTCTACCACAGGAATGGAGTCTGTATCCAGATTTACACAAGAAAAACATTCAAGTATACAAATAGCTGACCCCTTCTGAGGTTTAATATTCCGGCGTACTGAGAGATTTTTGCTTCGACAAACCCCGACACGAGTGCCTCACATAATACTAAACCTGATCACTTCTGCGTACAAAGTTAGCAACACAGGGAAGCATTTTTCGAAAAATCCAACAAAAGTCCAACAAATATAGACTGCAACAGATTGAAACAGACCTTCTTCTGATAGCTTAGCAATTCATGGACAGAACTGAAGCAAGTCCAGTAATTTAGTTGCATAAATATTTTACGTGGATAACGTGACTCAAAAACCCAATCTTAGTAAATATCATCCCAGTAGCGAGTAGAGGGTGACTTTCTTCCTGTGGTTTTCCAATCAGGACTGTCAAGAGTGAGTCTCTTTAAATGCAGTCACTGGGGTAGAGTGATGTGGTGACTCGCACTAGATAAACAACAGGGAAATGTCATAAATAAAATCTAATATGCCCCACAGATGTTTTTTTATGCATAGTTTTATAAATCAACCTGGGCAGCACGGTGGGTTCCTGTAATGGCCCCCATGTGCCCCAAAGATATGAAGAAAAATGTCTATAATAAAACACCAAGTCACGCAAAGATGAAGCCAGGATTTAACACCTGGATTTCAGGTTCAGGAGGACTATGGTGTACAGGGGGCTGTCAGTCGCAGTGCACACATTCATTTTGCGAAAGTGGCTCTCAAAAGTCAACTCCACTGTCCAACGCTGATGCCCAGACTCCTCCACAAGCCAATCGCCCAGGTCTGTGGTCATGCCAATCGCTTTAGATTACACCCATGTGTTGGGTAAAACAGCATTCAAGTGCAGACCTCTTCAGGGAGCCAATCTGTTTGAAACCCCCCCCAAGAAACTTCTCCCAGTTAAAGTAAACTCTACATGTTCTGCAAAGGGGAGGAAAGGAATGCATTGGGTTTTCTTGGTTTTTGAGATTAAATGGGCCCAACAGCAAAAAGGATTGGGGGGAAGCATTAAGGTGGAGATTCATGGAAGAATTGCAGGATGCCTCTCAAAGCAGTCTTACAGAAACCATTTGTGACATTCCACGAGCTCCTGAAACATTCGGGGGGGAAATTTAAGGTTTTTACAACCAGCAGGCAGCCAAAGAAAATCCTGCAATCTGTAACATACTAATGAAGAGCAATATTTGCATGCAAAGCTGCCCTTTCGGCTCCAGCCGAGGATCCCAGTACCGGCTCGACTCGCCCTTCATGGGCTCCCAGACATCAAAAGCCACAGCAGAGCCAGTATAGACTTCAATTCTAATGCCATACTTCCAAGGCGAGGCAGAAAGGGGGTGGATTTGCACTCGGCAGGAATTACCGCACTTACCTCGCACTCCCCTGTGAAACTCCCGCTTTGCAGAACCCAAGAAACGGATATGAAAACAGACTGAAATCCTCCCCTCTGCTGTGGGGAGACATTTTCCGCAAATTGGTAAAGGTCGCCATTAATAATACAAAGGAATTAACAAAGGAAATACAGAATAGACTGGGATATCACAGCAGCTGGCTTCTGGGCAATGATGACCTTACACTAGTATCACACAGAACAATTTTGACGTAGCATACGGTACATCAAGAGCCATCAGCAAACTGAAGAACAGAAGGCAGAACACAGGACGGCAGGTCACTTGTCTTGCTGACTCCAGCAGACCTCGTCTGTTTCACCCACACCTGGCAACATATGCTGATGCCGCCGACGGGGTCCTGTCTCAACACTCCACTCCTCAAGACAGCAGCTTGGTGCTAGTCAGATGTGGAAATCTGAGCTTTAACCCGGGGAACACCTCAAGAACATCAAGACATGCAAATCACAGTGCCACAGGGAAACATGCAAATCACGAGCAAGAGGGGACCGTTCAACTTGTTTCGCCTGCCTGATTTTGTGGCTGCTGGCGGTCAGGAATTCGTTTATGGGTGACAAACGGGAGCAAAAATGCATCTTCAATCTTATGCAACAAACCTCTAGATCAATGGCTAAGTCTTAGACTTCACAAGGTTCTCCTTTTGAGCACAAGCCCCCAGAGGCAAGACATGACCACCTGAAACAGACACTGACCTATGGTTCCCCATCAACAAAGACTGATGACCACGCCTGCCTGGAAGAGCGCTTCTATGCAGTAATGTTTCCGAGGCTATGGAATCCATTTACCTGCCAGCTGGAATTCACGGAAATACCAGACACTGAAGCTTAGAGTTGGGGGATACATGTCCATGGTGTTCCTTGTGGAGTTTCCACTAATCCTCTGATGGCTGTCCTCCTCTGCTTCTGCGGCTCACGTTCCAGCTGTGTTCTGGGGCACGGGCCTTTACCACATCGAAACATCAACCCATTTGAGATATCGGAGATGTGCCACATCAAGCGCTCCCCCAGCTTTGGAAAAGCAGCTTTACCACTCACTCCCTTCATTGACTCAACACATTTGAGTGTTCAGGTCCTTGGGTTTAACTAAAAAAAAAACAAAGACTGGCTAATTAAGAATATACTCATCAATATGTGAGCCAAGAGGCATTCTGGATGGGACAGCAGTCTATTGAAGAACCAAAGTCAAACTGTAAATAATTCAGAGACCCTACCACAGCAAAGCTGTGCTGTGAGAAGAAAACTACACAGAGATAGAGAACCAAAGCCAGAGGCACTGGGCTACAGTCCATCTGTCCTGTTCAGTTTGCTTTGGGGTCCATGGGGCATTATTAGGTGTGTACTGATGTGGAAATTTTGACCAATGATATATTTTTGTCTAATAACGCCAATACCGATAACTGGCTAACCTCTGAACCACTTCCCAAGCCAATGAAATCCTTTGTTCTTCATTATAGAAATTGGCTGATAACCCAATGCAATCATCTGCATTGTTTCTGTAGTTATGTTTTTAGCTCTAGTGCTAAGTTTGATTATTGATTAAGTTTATATATTTGCCAGGAGTATCAGGCAAAATCGACACATCAGACTATGATGACCGAATCTATGTCAGAAGAGACACTATAAGCTACTTCAGGCTTTACAAAACTACCTTAAAATTGAAAGGCTCCTGCGCTTGGCTAAATTGTTAAGTTCTTCTTGTGCTTTGAGTGGTTTGTTTCCGTGACTGAAATCCAGCTGTTTCACATTAACATTAGTGACACATGCATGATTATAGGAGACTGACCAATCAGCACATAGTAAGAACTCAGTGCTCAAGTGAAATACAGGTCTTTTTATTTGAAATGGTAGTTTACAAACCCTGGCCTAGCTCAGTGTCTCCCCTGACATGGATTAGGTGGTCACCCTACGTCGGAGTGATGCTGATATTTAAAATGAACAAATATTGCCCAATACCAAAATGGCAACCAATACGTCCTGCATCTCTGGTCATTATCTCCTGTAAAAGGCAACCAAAGTTACAGACTATGGTCTCAGTGTAATACATAAATAGTTTGTATTAATGCAGATTCAAAAACAAAAGTTAAAACGGCCATTTCACAAGTGTAGCTAATATCTTAGTGTTTTTTGATACACTCACAGTTTGCATGAATTAAGCGTCTATATCTTCGCTCACTGAAAGCAGGTCAGCGATGGCTTAGGCCGCCTAATCCACAAGCCATTAAAAATGCACCGAGTGCAGTTCCTGAAGATGAAAGGGAGCTGGGAAGCAGGTTTGGTTCACCCCCGAAGGAGACCCCCCCCCCGGGGCATATTGCTGGGCACACCAGGATAGAGCGGCAGTGGGAGTGGCTGCGGAAAGCACCCCACCAGGGGTACAGCCGGTAGATGGGGAGCTGGTCAGTGGTGGGCTTGGGGGCGGGAACCTGAGGCATTCGTGGGGCCTTTAGCTGATAGGCTAATCTGCCCCACGATCTACCCCACTTAGCCAATAGCTCGTTGTCATGTCTCCCTCAGAGACAGAAGAGTCCATTTAGAACCTGACAGGGATGACACTTTTATTCCCTTCAAAATTTTTCCGTTAGCTGCTCATTCACAATGTCTGACTTCACCTCCCTCTGGTGAGGAATTGGGAACATTTTGTTCGTTGTGGCAATTTACCCAATTAGCTTCCTACAGTGCAAAAGGAAAAGTGTTTAATAGTTCAGCACAAGATAAAGGGTTTAAGGTCATGCTGGTGTCAGCAATCACTGGGTATGGCTAATTTAAACATTACCTGACAAGAAAATTCTGGTGGGGGGGGGCTTTCCCTCTGAAGTGTGAGTCAGGTGATCGGTTTTGGTTAAATTGATTCGTTCCACCCAATCCTCATTCCAGGGTGTCCCTACACATTATCCAAATCTGCTAAGATACTGACAGAGGCTGGGCTTACTTTAGGCCCATTCCCTGCCAGAGCAGCCATTGAACGTTTGTTAATGGCTAAGGGTTTCTGCTGCCCTGTTCCCTCCAATCTTCAATGTCAGTGTAAACTCGGCACTAATGGTGAATCCGTACGTGGCTCAGCAGGTCAGGAACACGTGGCGATAATATGCAGAGCATCGGCAGAGTGATTTTTACCACTGGGCCGCTGAGTGACGCCCTTAAGCCCCAATTTCTCCAGGGACTGTCCCCAGCCTGCTTTATCAAAAATTCGAGTCATTTTATTTTAAAGAGTCCGGTTAATAAACATCAATTAACTGATAGGTCAACACCGGAAAAAGTTGAAAGATCTCAAGATCTCAAGAACGGAATTTGTTTTAAACCCACCACCCCAATCTCCTTCACTGTCCCACAAGATTTTCGTCGAGAGGTAGTGAGTGGAACCCGCACGCGGACCCGTCCAGGGTAAGCCTTTGTCGGGGGCTCCTGACCCTGTCGCCAGCCCCACTCCGATTCCTGGGTCCCCCCAGGTCACTCCTCAGCCACTCCGGCGGAGATCCAGCCTCCTGCCAAGATCCCATCGCTTCCCTCACGCTTCCAACTGCATCAACCACAGGTGACAGCTGGTCTCTACCGGGTGTCTCTGACACACCAGTGAGCCTCGTTGGTGTCACCCCCCCCCCCCCCTTTTTTGCACACTCGCCAACATTAATCCGCAGGAAGGACAGGGGGGGGCTGGGGGGCTTTGTGACAACCAAAAAGGGCAGCAGATGCAGGGCTACCTACATGCCAGGCTATAAACAGCTTGGCGAATTGGCCCCTCGCCCTGGCAGACGAGGCTCTACAGCAAACCGCTATGTTTTCGGCTGTTTTTTTTTTTTGCGATTTTTTTCCCTCTTTCCTAAAAATCTGCCAGCATTAGACTCGCCAGAAACCAAAACACCCATTAGCGTCTGATATGAAAACATGGAGAGATTGTTCTTTTTTGTGCCCCCTCTTTGAAATGAACCCCCTCCCAACCTTATAATATTAATTAGCGTATCGGGTAACCTTGTGGAACGAGACATATGCTCTTTACGACGAGTTTAACGATAAGAAAACCATTCGCAAAGCTCGGTAACTCCCTGAAATTTTCGAAAATGGCTTTTGCTCGCCGGGCTTTCAGATGGCGGCGTACAAGGGCAACATAATGGTACGATATTTCGCTCAAGAACGAGATGCCTGATAAACAAGGTCACATAGATGGCTGTAGCCGATCTACAGAAACCCCAGTAGGTCTGCATACCTGAGGGGCAGAGGGATTAACAGAAAGGGAATTCCTCTGCTCAGGAGCCGGCAGAAGTTTGCATGATAAGATCCTTCTACCACACCCCTCTCAATGTCCGAAGAACCAGTCCTGGATATTTTGCTGATTTTGATTCAACCAACTAGGCCACTGTCACGGTCAGGAAACTCAAGGCAAACTGAATCCATTCAGTGTTATTATTTTGGGGACATACCTGAACTACTTTTTAAACAGCGGAATGCAGTTACTTGTCTAAAATAGTTTTTGAGATCAATGTAAGTGATGACAGAATGCTGTGAGCGGGCATTATGTTGCATATGTGTGGCTGTCCCTCCCCCACTCCTGAAAAACTGTCAGGGAGGTGCAGAAACATTCTGGAAGCAGAACCTCTGCCTATTAAAAAAGGGCGTCATGCTGTACAGGGGACACACGCAGGGCAAATGTTCAATCCCAATGGCTTCCAATGCAATAATAAAGTGGACGTGCCATAAAAAAAGCTATTTCTTTGCATGAGTCCATAGTTATTATAGTTTAATCACTCAGAACAGACAAGGATGAGGTTCATAAGCTGTATCGTATAAATAGGGTGGGGGGAAAAAATAAAAAACATGATTAATTATTCTCTCCTTTGCTGGAGTCACACAGGATCCATTTTCTTGTATTAATTTGTCATCCTCAGATGATGAGCTCGTTTGGCAAACAGTCGCAGCCCACAATCGAAGCAGTAAAGCCAGGCCTTCCGTGTGACCAATAAAGGCGGCAAGACCACCCCTCAGGAGCCAAGATGGACACAACACAGCACTCGGAGGAAGGGAGAAACCCGGAAACAGGAAAAACCATGAGGTTCACTGCTTCAACTGAGAGAGACTTCCGTGAATGTCAGGCATGATGCACCCTAACATAGAACACCAATCAAAAGTACAGACACGTGATAGTATCACATCACATGACCTGGACACCTGACTCAAGCACAGTAGAAAACCAGTTTTGGAGGAGAATGACAGGAGATTGAAAGAGAGGAGGGCAATGAGGGCTCAGCATATATGTGGGAGCTCCTTCAGGATGGCTGGAAATGCACGCCAGGAAGTCACCTTAGGAAACTGGGGTAGAGGAGACAGCAGGGTCAGCCAGTCCCTGGAGCAATTAGGGTTAAGGGCCTTGCTTAAGGGCCCAATGGTGACATCACTCTACTGACTCAGGGATTTGAACCAGCAAGCGTCTAAGTTACAACCCACAGAGCTCCCCACCCTGGTACAATATCAAGGGTGCACCCAACTCGGGATGTCCTGATTCACTTTTTTGGGATCCATTTGACATTTATATCTGCCGATTTCGAATCCCGATCCAATCTTTTACTAAATATTTGAATATACATACACATACAGTAGGCGTCTGTGCATTCTCTTCTGAGCGAGCCACGCAGTTCTGTAGTATTCTTCCTAACAATGCCTAATAAGATCTGTTGCATGACACAATGCTCTGTTGCTACCTGCTCTGTAAAAGACAGCATTGCAGGCATTGTGAACATCGCAAGTAGTCAGGCTTACTACAGTGAGTGACAAAACCTTACAGCTGGCGCAGCAGACATGGATCAGCCGAATGGGGGAATTTAAAAGTCGGGTTCTGGATTGGTCCTTGATAGCTGATTCCGATAAGGTAAAAAATACGTGGATCAGGCCTGACATCACTGCACCCAACCATCAAGCTTAAAATTATGTCACATGCGGGGAAATGGATATGGGTATGGTTGTGGGGGGGGGGGGGCAACTCTTAATATTTAATCCCCCACCAAGACCTCTGACACAATTCAAACACTGATGCCCACTCGACATACTCCAATGCCCCCTCCGGGTAACATCACTGTTCACATACTCAGGCTGAAAGGCTCTCCCCATCTCACACCATCCCATTATTATAGCTGATGATTATTTTGTCCTTAAACAATTCAAGACCGAAACTGAAAAGGACTCCTGTCGCCTGACTGTGGCGCTGTCAGTCAACAGCCGCCAAATCAGAAGTGGGAAGGGACACAAACAAATGACAAACGAATTGTGAGGTAACATTAAACCTTAAATAGCTCTAAATACTCCTCTGTTGAAAAATGCCTGACAGGCATGAAGCAGGCAACCCTAGCCTGTCAGGCATGAAGCGGGCAACCCTAGCCTGTCAGGCATGAAGCGGGCAACCCTAGCCTGACAGGCATGAAGCGGGCAACCCTAGCCTGACAGGCATGAAGCGGGCAACCCTAGCCTGACAGGCATGAAGCGGGTAACCCTAACCTGACAGGCATGAAGCGGGTAACCCTAACCTGACAGGCATGAAGCGGGCAACCCTAGCCACCAACATGGGAATAAAGGGCACTTAAAGACATGATCTTCTTGGAAGAGAAGCCTGACAGCATACGGTTAGGTTTCCACACCAAACCAGAACAGTATCTGAGACAGACACTTACGTTGAATCAGAACCAGACACTCCTAACTCAAAGAATGAGACTTGAAACCATATAAAGGACATATACAGACAGTATAACAAATCACCACTGAGTAGGAGGACAGAAAAACAAATGCTAACAGAAAATGGATGTAGTATGTGTCTACAAAGGAGAACTGTCCATCCGTTTACAATAATCACAAAAGTAAAACAAGCCAGCAGAGTACCTAATGCTGTCATGGACTACAACCAATCAAACTAGTTCTTACAGATATACAAAAATGGTTATTTAACTGAAGAATAATGTTAACAACCACCATCACCTCTATAACCACAAGCGAATTGAAGGTTGTTATACACGAAAATCTGTTTCAAAAGCGTGTGGCGGATGGACTCTGCGGAACGTCTCCCCCTAGTGATTGATCTTGGGGATATATTTTTTTTTTCTTTCAGAGGACAGCAAAATACTTCTTAAACAGCTGATTTTGACAAAAACAGCTCTGGAGACTTCATTATCATCAAATTCAAAGCCTTGAAATTTAGTTGGTTTTGGTTCAAATCACCTGAGAATATGTTCACTTGGAGGTTAAAAAGTAATCTCGGCACATCGGTATCCATTCACTTGACAACTTTAAGCTCCTCTATCAACAAACAAGTGTTTTCCAATCACAACTGTAATGAAACTTTGTAATCACTTTTTCCTTAGGTCCAATCCAGCACATCAGTAACTTACCTGGAGCTGAGCGATCAATAGCTCATTCAGAGAGAAAGTTTAAAAGCAAAAAAAAAAAAAAAAAAAAATTCCCAAAGAAAGGATACAGCCGCAACGCTCCAGTCTGTGTCCCAATAGCCAATATTTTCTGCACAGGATCAAATGCCAGGGAGGAGGGTTGATAAGGGAATCCATGTCGGACAGTCTATATATTGATTGGGAAATGAGGGAGGGGAACGAAAAAGAGTGAAGGAAAAATCAGCAGGTTTTATATTTATTGGTATAATATAATATTACTTGATTATGCAATTTTACCACATGAACATTACGCATCAATTCACTCTTCCTGTTTAATCATACATGTTACTTTTGGAAATATGTTAAACGAAACGAAGCTGAACTCCAGTTAAAATATGCGGGTAGGATTTGATACGTAGAGGGACGCGCTGCTGCCAAGCGGAAGCGCTGTTATCAGGGTATGAGGGCGCAGGAGCTTCCCGTCGGTATAAAGCAATTGATCTTGGTTAAAAGTGCGTCCACATGCAGACCTTGTTGTCTAACGTTATTCTCATCCTTTCGCGTTTCGAATAGAAATGAGCCAACTGTGCCAACAATTGAAAAACTATGTTTTATGCGATTACAGAACAAACTCTCTTAGTTCAGTAACGATATTCCAATTTCTCCAATATTTTACAAAAACAATATATATCCAAACTTACTTTTCAAAAAAAGAAACACTGTCATGTGTCTGGCCACCATAACAATAAATAAAACATGAAGAACACGGGCGATTAATAAGAAATAGCAAGAGTAAAAAATGTGTGTGTATGTATGTACGTATGTATGTGTGTATATAATATATATATATATATATATATACACACACACACACACACATACATACATACGTACATACATACATAAAGAGAGAGAGAGAGAGGTAGACAAACAGACAGACAGACAGCAGACAGACAGATAGACAGATATCACACACATACATGAAACTTTAAAATGTGAATTTAGGGGCAGTGTGTTTGGACTTCGGCCATAAAATTCATGCAAATTGATTCTCCAGTACAGATTGCTACTACACAGGCCTACTGCCTAGCGATAAATAAAAAGGACAGTTCACCTTCAACATATCAAAACACAATATTAAATCAAAAAGCCCGGGTACATCTAAACCACTTGAGGCACGCAGGGTTTCGCTCAACCTCACTCAGTTTGTCGCAAAATAGGCGAGATTAACTGCAGACTGCTCGCTAGTTGCTCTAAAATATTTTTCATAGCGAAACAGATTAATATGCATGTATCAGCAGGAGAAGAAAACAACTGCAGATTCACAGCTTTGGTGTAGGAGGGCCAGGTCCCGAAAACACATATTTACATCACTCCTGCACTCCTGGAAGCAGCGAACTGGCACTGTATTCTGACAAGAAATGACTTTGAACATCAAAGACGGCGGCTAAAAACTATTGTAGACGTTTCTGCATCTCATAAAATGAAGACACATCATTAAACGAGATATTTGTGCCGATGCCAAGGACGTGGTCTAACTCGACACAGACAGAGCTCGGTGTCACTCGCAGCCCAATCTCTGACCGTCTCAAACTGGCGATCAACCGCCAATCTCACTTTACAAAAACTAATTCTTACCATTGCTACAGTAACACCATAGCACGCTACATAAGCGATCACATGAGGGCTACAATTCATTTTTACATAGACTAATTTAAAAGGATTGCCAGGGCATTCAGACATAGGAATACCCCACCTTGCAGAGCTGAAAATGTTCCGATTGGAGCGTCTCCTGGATCAGTTCACTTTCCTTGCATCCAGGCTGGGCAGACGAGGAGGAGGATGAGGAGGAGGAAGAGGACACTGCTGTCAGGCCGTCCAGCACCTTCCTGATGTTAAACTTCTTCATTTTAAACCCCAGAGCTAGGGGTGTGTGTGCAGTGGCGGGGGGGAGCGTCCCAGCTGCGAGCAAACAGACGCTGGCCTCTCTCCGATGCCCCTCCGGTAATGTCACATGTCAGCGCGCCGGCCGAGCTGTCACAGTCCCCGGGTCCGAAACGCACCCATCATTCCCCCACGGTAAAACTCCAGACTGTTTCGCCAAGATTTACTTTCAGTTTTCCGGCCCCGATTACCATCCGGCGCACGCTGGCGACACCCGCCGCGGAAGAGGATCCCCCAGCCCCCCGTCCCCTAAGTATGCCTGCTTCTGCCTGTATACAGTATTACCTAGGGCTCTGCTGTCCTGTGCTGCTTCCCCCCTCCAGCTCCAAGCAGCTTAACACGGAAGCGCAGAAGCCGCCGCAGCGAGTCTGCGCGACGCTCCGCAACACCCGGATGTGCAGCAGGGGCGGCGCTATATACCGCCGACCGGTGCGGCTCCCTGTTTACGGTAAAGGGCGCTGATCCCCGGTTTGGCTCAGATAACACGCCAGCGGACGCATATTTACTTTCCCGTAGTTTTATAATGACTCCATCACTCTGTGATCTTTATATATTTCTTGCATTTCTGTGAGCCGGCTATACCCTCGTTAATAGACGGAGGTCGGGGTTGACAGAAGCGGTATTCATATAGAACTGCAGTATCAGGGTTGCCAGCTGTCATGCATCTGGCGTGATACAAATGCTTTCAGACTCATGCAAGAAGTCTTGCAGTAAATCTACATTAGGCCCAGTAAAAATAATTATTAATTTATCATCCTTTCAATCAGAAACAAGTGATGAGGGAGGGCGAATTTATTTTTTATTTTTTATTTTTATTTCTTAGAAAAAAGATAACGGAACATAAGTTTTCAACATCAAGAGTAAACAAAAGGAACAGCAACAGATGTACGACATATGGGTTGATCTGCAAAATTAATATGAAAAGAAAATATTTTAAAAGAATGTTTTATTGAAAATTTGTGAACGCCGGCAGTGGAATGTACACAGGAAAATACACTTTTAAAAAATAAAAAATAAATCGATGCGGGCTAAATTCGCCACGATAAACTAATATTCGCCATGATAAACTAATGTTTTTTTTTTACTGGGCCTTATTCCATTATAAACCTAAAATTATTTACGCCCCTTTAACCATTGGGTTGCAAACCCTACAGACTATTTACAAGGTAATCAAATTATTACATACATGTAAATCCGTGTGCATGTAAGTGCAGACTTGTCCCACTACGGCCAGCTGACTAAAATTGGCAAACCTGCAGAATATAAATGTCTTCAGAGGCGTTAATGTGCATCTGTTCGCCACACGGAGTCCTGGGAGATGCGCTACATCAAAGTCACTGCAAATTATACTAGGGATGGGGTTCCCTATAATTACTGGGAATTGTATGAAATTATAGCCTAATCCGCCCATAGGGTCTACAGGATGGGTGTCCCTGCACCAAAATGAACCCATCATACCACTCGGCAATACAGCGTTTTCACGAAGGTATCTCCTCGCTGATCTGCTAACACAGCAAAAACGATACTGCTTATTGAACGCTGAGCTTGCAGCAATATCTTTACAGTAATTCAAACTGAATTCTTGTAAACTAAAACGATCACCTCCTATTACTATAAAAATAGAAGTAAAACGTTACTTCTCAGAGCTGAATTTTTTAATTTTTTTTTTGCTTGTCTAGAGACTATCTGTTCCTATGAATTATTTCTATTGAAATATTCTACTGGAGAACTAGACAAAAGGAAAGACATTGGACATGACTGAGATGCTGGACTGAGATGATTAATGGGAATGAAAAGAAACACTCAGTACGTAATAATCTAATGTCCACCTGTTCTTCTGACTGTGTAAATGAATTTAATTTCTCCAATGCTATTAAAAATTATTCTGAAACTTTTGGGAACACATCTAATTCAAAGGACATTTTTAAATGATTTATTACAAGACAAATCTAAAAAACACAATTGAAGCACCAAGGCTTGAATTTATGTTATCTCATAGTTAATTGCTAAAAAAAACTCAAAGGTCTCACTTTAATTAGCAGTGCAAACCAAAGACAGAGAAATGAAAAGATCTCACTGCATCTTTCACATTGCAAACAGTAATTTATGTCTTAATGTCATGCCCTGCTCGTCCGATCCTCCTCTGTGCCACGCCCCCTTGCTACCTCTAGTGGACTCCCTGTGTTACCAGCTGTTCCTTGTTGTTGTTAACTAGTCGTGTGTATTTAAGTTCACGTTAGCGTATGATTCCCTGGTCCGGTCTTTGACGTTATTTGTGCTGTAGTTGTTGGCTGATCGTGTCCTGCCTTTGGTTAAATCTGTGTTTGCCTGACACTTGGAATCCTGCCCCTGCTTCCTCGCACCATACCCCAGCTATACATAACATCTTAATGTGTTTCTAGTAGTGAGGGTGCAGTGGTTAGCACTGTTGCCTCACAGGTTCTGGGGTCCATGTGTGTGGAATTTGAATGTTTTCCCCGTGTCGTCGTGCGGTTTCCTCCAGGACCTCTGGTTTCTCCCCACAGTCCAAAAACATTCTGAGGATAAATGTACCAAATTTCTCCAGGCGTGCCTGTGTACATGCATCCTGCTATGGTTGGTACCCATTCTGGGTTGTTCTCTGCCTTGCGGCCATAGACTTTGGGCCACCTGTGAAGCTGAATAGGACAAATGGTTATGGAAAATGGACGGAATGTGTTTCTGCGGCTGTTTCTTTACGCTGATTGCATTCATGACTGGTCAGGGGTCTAAGATGCTTTACTCTGTGCAGTTCCAGTCTGGGCAAATGACGTAATGAAGATCAGATTCATATGTGCTTTCACGAATGGTGCCAAACAATATCTTGCCACGGATGCTCCATATACTGGCCCACTGTGGTGTCTTGCTCTTCTGCCTGATATATGAGATATCAGTTGATTTTATATAGAAAGGTTCATGTTTTTCACCCTTTAAACCCTTCACCATAAACACTATGTTTTCAGTAGAATGGCAGGAAGTGACATCAAAGTTTCACCCACAGTGGCCTTAATTCACTGTAAGATCTGCATGATTTATGGGCGGGTGCCAGTATCATGTGACCACAGCTCCCGCAAGCAGGAAGGGTGAACCTTGACCCAGCTGTGTTTTTAGAACCCACCCTTGTACTTTTCGGTTGTGCTGAGAGTGACAAAGGGGTTTCGCTCACCTGTCACTCTGCTTTGGGAATGGAACCCTGGCTCTCCTGGAGTCACCACAGGTAAAATGTTCTTCGTTTTGGCGCTATGGTAACAGCAACCCAATAGACTGAAGGTCCACATGCTTTTCTCACCTATAAAAGCCCTTGCCCGCCAGAGACAAGGTGTTACTTTTTACATTTCTCACCACGTTCCCATTAAATGGGCAGGTGCCATTTTCTTCTCAGCCGGGGTCTAAATTTAATTGTACCCTGGCATTTTTTAATTGGCATTGCAAAAAAAAAAAGAACACAAACCTGTTTCACAGATCCATTACCCACACAATTATTTTCCATATTGTTTATTTAATATAGGCAGCCACATTTTTCACATTTTGGTCGCTGAATCATAGAATAGACTTGTTTTGATCTTGGTTCCTCATCCATCTCCTTCAAGTCTCTAATACCCTTTCATGATATCTAATCTATCTTGGTTTTCTTGTGTGCCATAATATCTGTGGTGTGCACATATACAATGAGGGAAATGTACCACTCAAGCATTTCACTTACTTAGCAGACAGTTTTACCCAAAGCTACATGCAATCGAGAAAGCAGGATCAGCCGTGGAGTAATTGGGGTTTAAGGGCCTTGTTCAAGGACACAATGGTGACATCATTCTGTCCAACCATGGGATCTGAACCAGCAACCTTCTGATCAGGGGTTCAGCATCCACACCTGGTCGAGCCACACCGCGACCCAAAATATGCAGGAAAGAGTTTTTATATCATACATTTCACACAGATTACAAAAGCGAATGCATCAAATTATCTTTTTTATCCTTAATATTCTCTTATTATCTTATTGTCTGCCTACTGCCATTTTTATACATGTATAATTGTCTAGCTCAGAAGAACAGGCCCCTTGAAGCCTCTCGCAAATCAAGGTTTTCTTAAATTAAACTCAAAATACGCAAATTCGTTCATTTCTTTAAAGTGGCAACTTCCTGGAAATGTGAGCGACACCTAGGGTTTGTTCATGTTCTACCAAAGGCATTCTCATCCCAAAAGCCACTTTCCATTGAAGCGACCACTAGATGACACTATTGTTATTTACATACAGTACTGTACCGTCAACTGCCATTATCATCCCATTGTCACGAACTTACAATACACTAGACAGAAGGTTACCTTGTATTGCGTTTCATCACCAAATAGTGGCCTGTTTTGTCATCAGTGACTATATAATAAATAAATGCAAGAAAGATTACCATGCAGATCAGTGTTCTTCCATTGCTAAAAAGTGAAATCAGTGGTGCACCTTTTGATTTATATATCGTTTCTACACGGGATTCCTCATGCGTTCTTTTGTAATTTCACAGTTAAGCCGACGCTTCCCTCTAACCCAACAGCTCCTAATTTTGCCATGCCCCACCCTGTAAGACACCAGGGTTTTCACTTCATGACCGATACGAGAACTTGATGGAGGGAACAATGTCAGCCATCAGTCTCACGAGTACCTTTCAGTCGAGAGTCTACAATCCACTACCTGCTACAGTACACTATCTGCTACAGTCCACTACCTGCTAAAATCCACTACCTGCTACAGTCCACTACCTGCTTCCCTGCTATGCTGCTCAGTGTTTCTGGCTTTTCTCCTGTCCTGGTTGGCTGTTTTTTTGGGAAAGGGTGGCATCGGCATATTTGTATTCACAACCTACATTCCTACAAGACTAAATAGTTTGCGCCGCTGAAATAAAAATGTCATGAGGGTACATATGGCTCGGGCCTGACTAGTCTGCAATTCGGAGAATAATAACAAACATGACATTTAAGGACATGTGGGGCTACAAATATGGGCAACATGAGCTAAAAAAAAGGTTCAAGGCACTTATCAACAAAAAGTTAAAGGGTTTGAGCAAGTAGAATGGAGAGCACTTCCACCTGACCTGTTTGGTTTGACCACAAAGGGCGGTACCAAAGTAATGAAGATGGGAGCCTTTAAATGCCGTCTTTCTTGAAATGTGTGAAATGAAAATCGACACAACTACATATGTTTCTTGGTGTTGCCATGGAGATGCAGAGAAGGAGTTGGATGTCTCCTGTGGCGCACCTTTTTCGGCGACACTTAGACACCTCTGCAAAAAATTCTGCTGAAGTCTGGGGGCCTGGACTTATTCTCCTCCAGCCCAACTTAGACAGTAGACGTTTCTAGAACAGCAGTCTCCGGCTTGCTCTTCTGCAGTTCTGCCTGCAGAAACTGGGTCTGCTACCCCCTCCGGACCTGCCCACCGCTGCTTCCCTGCTCCATCTCTCGTTGCGGGGGAAGGGGCCGGAATGAAGGCCCTATGCGGCCTGATAAGCCTCTATGTCCATCTCATGCTTCCTTTATTATGGAATTTTCAAGGATGCTTTCTGAAGACTAACTAACATTTACACTTTTATGAAAAGCAACATACATTTGAAAATGCATAGTCAGGCAGTCCCTGGGGAAGTAGGAGCCAAGGGCCTTACTCAATGGTAAATTACTCTGCCAATGCTGCAATTCGAACCTACGACCTTCCAACCACAGGCACAGCCTTCGAAGCCAGCCCACAAATGACGAGGTCTTCCATTTATGCAGTCCTATTTGTGTTTTCTGAGAGGTGCTTTGGTTTGGCACTCGCAACTCAGGATTTAATAAGCTGGAATGCGTAATGGTGCACTTCTCACTGGTTTTAGTGACAAAAATGACACCTCGTGTTAAAGATGAACCTGCAATATATTGCTAAAGAATTAGGCAAGAGATGTGTAAAATTGCATCATTCTCTGTTGCTTGTAGGACAAGTTATTCTGTGGTTATGGTTTAGGTTATAGAAAAAAAACATGATCCATAAAAATAATAGTTAAATACCCAGCAGAATCATCACCAGAAGACTTTAACGCAGTGCAGTAGTGTTAGCAATGTCAGCAAAAAACGTGATAATGCGATATGTTTTTAACCTGATATCTTTTTCACTGTGAGTCTGTGTTTACTTGTTATTTGTGTCAGGCTTTTTAATACCACATAAAAAAACAAAATGCTTGGAAATAGCACAGGTCTCAGATGTATTTCACTCATCTTATCTTCTAAAGCCTCAAGAAGCAATTTTACAGCAATATCAATTTCAAAATCAAAGCCAGAATGCTTGGCAATGAATTTTATTGTGTTCTGAATTTCAGAACTGCAGCCTTTTTTAGATAACAATGGAGTCATGGATTGTGGGTTCGATTCCCATTCGAATGGGTTTCATCCTGCAGTTCACAAGGATGCAGTTAGGCAAACTGATGACTCCGACTTGCTTTTAGTGCGCGGCCTGGATTGGCACATCCCAATTGTCTCCTGCCTTGTGCCCAATCCTTCCTGGATCTCTGTGACCCTGTTCTGGGTAAGTGGAAACTGTATTATCCTCCAAGAGAACCGTTTCACTTTCCTCAGGTAAGACAAAAGTTATCCTTTGGATCCCATTTGCAAACAGGGCAAGATTATAGCATTATAATGTGCAGAATTTGAGAAAAAAACATTCGGGTGATATTGCTGTGTTGGTCAGATTGAAAGGAAATTGGATCTGCATTGTCCGAAGTAATGATCTCGGTTATGATACTTAAGAGAGAGTCAAACAAGAAGTGACTCTAGGATTTCAAGACCCCAGACAGCCAAAGCAACACCGAACAGGACCAGGCAAGTAGTGGGGCGCCACACTCAACTTTGGAAATGGAGAATTACTTTGTTACAGAAGTACTGAAGGACAAGACAAGCAGTGACATCTCTTGTCATTAGGAATATTTTAAATGTTCGCTTTTTTCCTATTTCAGTTTTCTCAATTCTTTTTTAAAGGTGCAGGAGGTATCAATGAATCAACGCGTGGTACATTTTTGACGGTTAAACTCTTAGACGTTTAGCCCTTTTTTCTGCGACTACATAATGAATGAAACTGTCAAAAGGGCAGCCTAGCAGATTTTACGGTTTGTGTCCGATACTGGGACGGGAAACACTTGCTGAGTCTGCTGGGCCTGCTCTCCCAGGCCAGCCCTACTGGGCCTGCCCTACCGAGCCTGCTCGGCTGGGCCTGCTCTCCCAGGCCGGCTCTACTGGGCCTGCTCTACCTGGCCTGCTCTCCCAGGCCGGCTCTGCCGGGCCTGCTCTCCCAGGCCGGCTCTGCTGGGCCTACTCTACCTGGCCTGCTCTGCTGGGCCTGCTCTCCCAGGCCGGCTCTACTGGGCCTGCCCTACCGGGCCAGAGGTGCTCAAAGGGTACAGAGGAACCAAAAAGAGACTGGCACTCCTTGTCAAGAGTTTACTTGTGGAACATTCCGGGACACCGAAGGCTGTCTCCACACCTGTGCTCTCTCTGCACATGCTATTTTTTTCTCCCCATACTCTGCTGGAGGCATGAATTTTGTTGGTCTACTTTGAGACTCTCTTCTTTGTCAGTAATACATAATGGGTCAGAAAGGGACTGAATAGAAGATACGCTGTTACCAAAGGCACCGATGATATCGCGTCACAAAAAATATTCATTATACTCAAATTTACAAAAAAAAAAATAATTGAGCTCATAATTTGTGCCATTTATACTATTCTGTGTTAACTGCTCCATGTACAATTATATGTACATATTTTTTAAAAATACATAAATATGTGAAATTTGCTGGCAGACAGAGCCACATGGCACAGGGCAGAGAAGACAGAATGTGTGCCATTGGGCATGAGCACTTCCGCTTCAGCACAAGGAGAATCCGCTGGGACACAAACAGGCATCGGGTCTCAGAAAGGGCAACAGCGTGTGGTCGCATGGCCTGGGCTGAGAGCCAGAAGAGACGTTTCTTTTCTAATATTGGTAATTGTGCAGGTTACCTACCTGATATAACCTCTCATGCGAACATATTCTGTCCATTCATCCATCTTCTGTATGGCTTATTCCGTACAGTTTTGGTGATCCTAGAGAGCAAAAGGCACAAGGCAGGGCATACAATGTCGGTTTGTAGCTCAGGAGCTTAGATCTCTGTGCTTGTGATTGGGAAGCAGAATAGTTATATGTCCATTGGGTGTCCTGCGTCCTCTAGTTGCTTGGACCCCCCGGAATCTGATTGGATGTCTCTCTGAACCAATCATTTTTGTTGTTCTGTCCTCAGAACAGTTTTTTGTTTAAGAGAAACTCCTACAAGTTCAACAGGGCAATTAACACAAATAATTTAATTGAGCATTACAAGTTCATTAAAAGTCAAAATTATTGACACCTCTATATTTCATATTTGGTGAAGTATCTGCTTGACAGATTAGTAGCATTAACCTCTCCTTGAAAAGTATGACACAGTTGGAAACACTTTTTCTGTGAAATCTTGCATTTCACAACACTTCATAGTCTTCTGCTTGTTGACTGCCATCTTCAAATTAGACCTCTGGTTTTTAATAAGATTTAAGTCTGGAGGCTGAGATGGCCATTGACAAACTTTGATTTTGTATTTTCACAAGCATTCCTGCCTTGATTTTGATGTATGTTTGGGGTCATTGTCCTGGTACTTAGCAGAATTCATTATGCCACTGATTGTAATAAGAACCTTTCATCACTAACAAGTAAACAGCTCCAGGGCATCAATGATCCACCACCAAATGTTACTGGGGACATCAGATGCCCATCTTTGTATGCTGTCCTCATTCAGTGCCAGACATGCTGATTGGATGCATGGACAACGAGTTCAGTTTTGGTCTCATATGACCACAGTACATAATTCCAGCTGTAGTTCTGATGACACTTGGCAAAATTCAACCACTGTAATCTGTGAGTCATGCTCAGTAAGGGCTTCTTTTGTGTAACCCTTCCAAAGAGTTTGATGAGGTGGAGAAGATGTCTTAGCGACTGATTTTGAAACTTGATAAATCCAAGATTCCACAAAATTCTTCTAAATTCCATTCTGCAGTTCTGAACCTCTGATCCTTGGATTCTTCTTACCCTTCCTCACCATTTTTCTCCCAGTGCGGGTGGGTGGTTTTCTCTTCTTGGTAAATCTGCAGCTATCCCAGACTTCTGAAACTTCTTTCATGATTGCCCTGGTGGGACTTGGTGGTATAACTGTTTATATATTTTTACCTGATCTCCAACAGCCATCTGTCTCTCGTGAGCTCCTTGGTTGTCTTCATGGTGATGGATGAAAAAGGGATTTTACATGCACGACCTCAAATTTAGACCCCAGGGACACAAGAACTGGTCACGAAATAGTTCCTGAATACAAATAACAACTAAAAAAACTGGAGTTCACTTAGCTTGGTTTCATTTAAAATATCCTTTATACTGTAAGTACCTCAAAACAATGTATTACAGTACAAGTATGCATCTTGCCCAAATGCTTGAAAAGCAGTTTGTTTGTTTTATATGATCATTTTTGCCCATTGTCGTGAAGGATGCCAATAAATCTTGAGCCAACTGTATTTACAGTCTCCAGACAGGGTGTGATTTTAACAGGTTTCACATCTGATGCTCTTCATCTGTTTCTTTTCTACACTCGCTGGCTTAGTTGGCGTCCGCAGCTGCTGGCTGTAACAGACCTGTCTTTCCTCCGAAGGACTGAGCATAAGCTGTCTGATGTTACAGAAACTGAGTTGACTCACAAGCCAGTTACAATGGGGACTGCATTGCACAGCAAAGATACTGCACTACCTATACACCACTGTTATTTGGTGGTCATTGAATAATTTAACCTTAATGGTCCAGGGAAATGTGTTGAGATTACTTATCATTGGGATAATGATAGTCCATAAGTCATCATTATAATTATCTGTATTTAAAGCTTTTAACTAGGATGGATTTATCACATGACCAGAGCTACAGGTGGCAATACTGCGTTTCCCAGAGGGGACCATCGAGGAGGTTACAATGTATCTTGTATTTGTGCAACATGGCTATAACACATTCATATGAGATGAAGTAGTATAGGGGCCAAGCCTGTGACGTGACATTGTAGGCTGTCACTGCTTTGCAAGAATGTGAATAGCCAGAGTACAATACCATGTAGCATAAATGTTTTCTGTTAAGAAACTATATACAAAAGCAAACATAGTCTGCAGGCTAAAAGTCAGCTGTGTAGCTCAACAAGTGAAGATCTGTGTCCAGGAGAATGTGGGTTTAAATCCTGGTGGCTGGCACAGCAATCATACCACTTTTACATCCTTGAGCGTGGGCCTTGATCCAAACTCCTTCAGGGATATCTAACTGACCTGAGTCTCTCACAAATGTTTCTCATCTGTATGCCGCTTTGGACAGAAATTTCTGCCAAAGAAACAAACATAAATGATTCAGATGGAAACTACGGATAAATACAAATATTTAAAGTCCTAACTTTTAGGATGCTCGTTATGTATCCATCGGTGCTGTCGTTCTTAGAAATTACTTGACCCTATAAAAAAAATAATATTTCAAGCATCCCAACACGTGTTTTTTGGCACTGCCACCCATCATGATTTATGACAAAACCAATGAAGCCACAGTTACCATGTTAGCAGTAAATGCTAATGGGTTTCCCGCCAATAGGCTTGATGCTGTTTGTATTAACTAATGAAAGGTATGTAGTCTGTGAAGGTGCCAGTGCTATTTCATCAATGTATTATTACTTAGCATATCCATCTTTTAGGATGTGGTTCACTAGGAGGGACATGGCAGCCAGTTAAAAGGTGAGGTCATCCATTAAATGCAGTTCATAATCTGAAGTGTTACAATACTTCCTGTACATGTGTTTATTTGATGTATTTTCATTAATCGCTGAATGTTCTGACAATGACGGCCCTTGTGGCTACAATTAGCACAATAATGTAAACTACAGCCACCAATACAGGGATCTGTCATCCATGTGTAACAATAATCTTCTTAACAGCTTGTTCAGTAACTGCAACAGATATTAACACATACTCTCTGTACAGGAGAACCAGCCGGAAGATGGATGGGATCTCATCGATATAAAAGTCGTCACGGATGTTTTTTTTCCCACAGGCAGTCCTGCCTTGCATGCGCCGCTGATGATTGGCCAGACCACGATGGAGTAAGAGGGATTCTGGGAGCTCCTCAGCGCCTTCTCAGAAACTCTGCATTCTGGCTTTGAAGTGTGACGTCTGTGTGCATCTCTGCTCATGAAAGTACCGTTGTCGTGAGTGGACACTAGTTAACCTTGTTAGCAGTTAACCTTGTTAGCGATGTTAAGCACTGCTATTGGGCTCAGTGCTGCTACATTCATAAAGTGCCACTGAACTGACCTTCAAAATGCCCTATATATGAAATAATTTTGGAAAGTTCTTTGAGCTGCTTAATCATGGTCCTTGAGGCGCACCGTAGCTGCTGGGTTTAATTCCAACTAAGTCCTTAATACATTGAAGTGACCAGCACGTGAATTCTATCAATCAAAATCCACACAAACACACATGCACTCACAGCCAGGATGGGAGTCAATTCCACAACCCTGGAGATTACCCACTAAAGCACCATGCTACCCTTAAAATACCATAGTAAAGTATTTTATTTACACTGTTCAGCCTTTAGAGTTATGCAATTAACCATGACACTTACGACAGAAGCATGAGACGGCAACATACTGACATTCAAAATGCCGTTCTGTAAAAACACACAGACACATAAATAATCCTAAACTGTGGAGATTCATTTATTGAATTATCTTGTAATTATGTGAACAGTGTCGTTATTTCTTTAAAGGATGCAGGAGTTGTTGGAGAGAGAAAACATATATAGAATGAGGGTTCAGGTCCTCTGTGGCATGATGGCACTATATGGAGCAGATCCCCCGGCTCAGTGAAGGGACACTACTGTATAAATAACATCGGAGGCTTCAGGAGAGAGCGTAAGTGCCTTATGTACCCTGCCAAAGGAGCTGTAGAAATTCAATGAACAGAAACATTTTTCTTGAGGGGCCACAAAAATGCTGTAGTACTCCCTTATTTATTGTATTAATTAACTAAACTTAGTGTTACTAAAAGAATGTTAAAAAATATGTAATTAAGCAAATGACAACAATAGCAGCCAAATGGAGAGCAAACTGCCACTTTAACACAGAAATTATAAAATATCGACAAAGCACAGCAATTTGTTTTCTCTTCAGATTTTTCTTTTCTTACTTGATTTTCTCGGTGTCTGATCGCAGACTCCTGCTCTGTTTCATTTCTTTAAGCCACAAATTAAGCTGCATCCTTAATTCCGAGGCGCTTCTGCTGTTTCCGCAGCCCAGTAAACATGGAGTGACTTCAAAGCCGGTCTCTTGGCAGAAAAAAAACCTGTTGGCCTCTCTGATTGGACAAGCAGTAGGCCTTCCACGCCAGGTGCGATGAAACCAATTACCTGTTAATCATATAAATTGTTTGCAATTAATTAGTGTAACAGAATAACATGTTTAAGTGGTTAATTGTGATCAGACTGACATGTTGAAATGGGTGTGACCCTACCTGCCCTCTCCTTCCTGAGGCCACCCCACACCCTCTCTGTGGGCAGTGGTGGCTTAATAGTTAGGGAAGTGCCCTCGTAATTGAAAGATTGCAGGTTCAAATCGCTGACCAGCAAGGCACCCCTGAGGTACCCAGATGCTGAATTAGCTGCTACCTGCTATGTGACAACACCACATATGAGTTAAAAGCAGAGGATGTGTCTCGTTGCTGTAGTGTGTCGACAATGACCACCGGTCTCTAAATTCTAGCCGTTCTTGGAATAAACAGGTAAAAAGATGAGCGTTGAAGTGGCGCTTTATTTTTTTAAAGTTTTCCTAGATTAATGTGGGCCTTTCTGCAGGAAAAGTGAGAATGGGCCCAAAAGTAAACTAGGCCTTTTAGGAGTCAGATCCACCACGGGAGAGAAATCAGACTCGATCTCCACAGAGAGCCGTGGCGTCCAGGGACTGAGACTCAGTGGGAGCAGGATGCTCCAGCCTAGCGCTCTTCTGGGTTTTCTTAAAGGAAGACTTGACAAACCAGGAAGCAGAGCATGGAAGCAGAACAGGATGTATGCCAGACGCCTAGTTTGCACTCCACTTGTCCGTGTGGGAACTTTCGTGTAGACTTTGCATACATCAATGGTATCGTGCCAGTCATTTTAGGGAGGCATGTGCCTACCTAATACTTTATAAAAACGCATATAGTAATTTACTTAATTAATTGATTGTCACGTTGTGACATTCAAGGGCTCGCATTTCAAGGGCAGTAAACAAGGCTAGCTGGACATATTTCAATGTGTAATTGTGAGATGAAGTTTCAAGAACATTATTATCTATGCCTGGGTGTTTCTTATGTTTTGTGTCTGGTTTTGAAACGGTGCCTATCCACAAATTCGGCTTGCGCGACGCTGCTACATACATACCGAATACTGCGCCATTGTCCACGTACACAGATGGTTGTGGCCGATGCACATGCAGCAATGACATTTCACCAAACCAGCGGATTACACCTACTGCAAACACCTAGCAGTACATTATCAGTTCCTTGCACCAGTCAATGTGCAACGATTCACAATAACTCCACTGATGACATGCATGGGACATAGCAGCATGCAAGCATGTGGAGTATAGAGTCGGCATTGTGCTCTTTCATCTGTGAGAGCTGCCTCGTATCACCTTCGACCTACATGCACCTTTCTGTGTTATGTAGGTGCCCCACCTAGACTGAGCCCCCATAGGGTATTTGCCTCCCCCCCCAGGCAGGAAGGTTGACCAATAGGTAGCTGACTGATGTCACACACCCCGATTCCTAATCCTGATGTACCTTTTATCAGAGTTGTACTTAAAGCCCTCTCTCGGTAGCCTTGCTCGAGTAACCTCACAGAGCGTTCCCAGTCACGTCTGTTAATAAACGATACCTTACTTAGCCGTCTCCTTGCCAGAAGCATATTATTTACCACAGGAGGTGCTCTTCAAGCCCCTGTGACTTGAAGCTTTTGGGTGGGGAAACAGTGATGACCACACCTTAGGATGAGATACCTGCATCCTCTGGTGTGGTGGCAGTGAGTGGCCCAGCAGCCTTAGTCTCTCTGCCTGTCATCAGAAGACTGTTGTTTTCAGTCCCTGCTTCTGCAAAACCACCACATGTCTGTGGGCTCTTGAGCGAGCCCCCTAACCCACACCCCAGTCCCAGTGCTGTCGCACATTAACTGACCCTGTGCGGTGCTCCCAAGCTATGGAATGCGAGACGAGGTTGATGAAGAGAAGGTTTCTCATATACTTGTGCAAAGGCAGCTTTCTTGTTTGTTTGTATCTCCAAAAGCATCCAGATGACATAAAGAAACCCTCACAATATGTTATCATTTATAAACAAAAATAAGTGGCAATGAATATTCATTATTTTGCTGCTCTAAAACATTGATTGCAATGTTTTCATAAGGACACTCCCAGTTTTTCCAGCCTTGGGTAAAAACACTAACACTGTACACAAGGAAAATGTGTACAGTACTGTGCAAAAATCTCAAGCAGTCAATGAAAATTATGTTTAATTGATCTTCATGTTGTGGTAAAACTGTAAAATTATGTCTGGCAAAATGTGGTAGCTGAACTATTTCAAAACCTCTCCTAAAATCACTCCAGTATTTGCAGCAACCGTCCAATATAGTCATGTATTTGTTGATTCAACCACTAGCATGCCATGTTTGGCTAATCAATACCTAATTATTTAACTAATTAAGGTGGTGATATTTGACAAATACATGGAATGGCTGAGGTGACCCTGAGGAGAGTTTTGGGAACTAAAGCAACGCTCTTCAAGCCATCCTGCAAAATATCAGTCATTTTTGGAGAACAGGAAATTCTTTTTAGCTTTTATTGTTAATCTTATTTTGCGTTAGATCTAATGTGAAATTGTGTTTTTTGTTCTGCACAAATATATACGTACTACCCAGATAAATTGCTTTAAAAAATTTCCTTGACTACCTGAGACTTTACTGCATTGTTTTACATGTTTATCTAAGACTTTCTGCTTTAACAAAAGTCAAGGGGGAAAAAAACAACAAAAAACAATTCATTTCCATTTCTAAATAACCCAAATTTGAATTTTTCCTTTCCAAAGTAGCAATACACACTAAGGTAGCATGAAGATAGAGATTCAGATAGTATAATTCATTCCCAGCTATGCCAGCCAAAGCTATTCCAAGTGACTTACTGCTGAATCAGCCAGGTGTGCACTCAGGAGACCTTATCAGTGCCAAAAGCTTAATATAAGGTTTATGCTGCTGATATTGGAATAAATGTCACGCGGAAATCACAGTATCCGATCTGCAGCCTTGAAGTAATTTGTATGTAAGTTGTTGGCGTATCATCATGGATGACTCAGAGAGCGTGACTCACCATTCATCAGGGCAGGCTGACTTTGAATTTTTCCTTCCCATCACTGAGGAACCTTTCGCCCTCCTTGAGGAGCACCCGTTACTTGCGTCTCGCCTGCATCCCACGGGGGGGGGGGGGGGGGGGGGGGCGTTGGTGCCCCACCCCCCGCCCGCGTGGGGGGAACGTAATAAAAACCCAGCCGGCCGAAGAAGGCGTTTTTTTTAAAGGGGCCCGAATATA
>JABFEA020000029.1:17794976-17807762 GCA_019775915.2 Cyphomyrus plagiostoma | reverse complement strand
CCCCCCCCCCCCCCCCCCCCCCCCAACCCCCCCCCCCCCCCGCGCCGCCGGCGGCCCCCCCCCCCCCTAATTTGAAAAAAAATGGAGCAACAGCTTGGTCGGGGCTCCACCTCCTCCTCAACTCCTACTTCGCACTATGACGAGCGAGTGGAAAAGCTATTCTTTAAGATGACTGCTGCCTAGGCACACAGCGCTTATTTATGACATCACCATAATCATTGCATCTCACTCAGACGAGTTAATGAATTCATTCTAAATCTAGCCAGAGGCTCGGAAATACCAGGCCAAATCGCTGCCATTCCATTCGCCACGGCAATCACGGAGTCTTCAATTAGGCACCCCAAGCGACCGAACTTTTCTCGTCCTGCCTCGAGGTCAGCGATGGGAGCCTCTGGCTGTTAAAGCTGTGTTCTCCCGTGAGGCTTGAGGTAATGGCCCTCGGCAGAGAGCGCCGAGGTGACGCAGCTTGGATGCAGCGGAAGGTTTATCTTGCACATTTCCAACTTTCGGTTTTTGCATCACACTTGTCGGTTAAAAGCCTGTTTAATTTTCAGTAAAGGAACAATGAAGAAACACTTTTGCTCATGTAGGGGATATTTCACATAACATGCTTTAGAGTTAGAGTTTTACTTTGCTGCATAAATAGTAACTCTCAAAGAAGGCATTTTAATTAAATGCACTGTCACTTGTATGCCCAATTAATATGCAAGGTGCTAATTAAGTATTTTTGGAAATGTAGAGAAAGTGTGCGTGGATCTTTTGGCATTGAATCCTTTGGCATCACCCACCCTCACAGAACAAAACTGCTTAATTTTACTGCATTTATACAGGGAGACATAATTTTGTATCTAAACAATATTTATTTTACATCTTCAAGTATCCTGACATTATATATTTCCATTTCAGTTCAACAGGTGTCAAACAGGTGACTTTTTTATAACCTAACATAGTTTGTTCTCAAACAGGTTACATTATACGGACTAAATAAGTATCAATAATTTGTGACAACATTAGATTTATTTGTTTATACTTTGGCCACTATGTTTCTAAATGCTAACGCATCAACTTAAACTTAATTACCATTTTAAATGAACTATACAAGCTCGTTCTACGAAACTTTAAATGTACCAGCTTTAAAGCAACAAGTTGACACTTATAAGCAAAGACTTTCATATAGTTGCCCCAGTAGGTTCATTTGAAAAGCTTGCAAAATTAAAATGAAAACATTTTCCTCGCACCATATTTTCACAAAGCATCATCAATACACTTCTGTAGTAAAAAGACCCTATTTTGGTAACACTTTGCTTTAGGGATCTACACGTGCCAGGAAGTGTTTTAAAAAAAATCAAAAACAATTCAGTGGCATGCACCATAAACATACTACACCTTAAATAATTCTAAATAAATTAGACCTATAGATTTGAATGAACCATATTCCTTTAACCAACTTTGAATTATTTAGGTTTAAGGGATTTTTACTGTGAAAAGTTCTATACCATCTACTTAAGCAATACGTATGGCTACATAATGCTAGTGTAAGAATCCCCAGAAATTCATAAGATTACTCTGAGGTGTGTGTGTGTGTATATATACATATATATACATGTATATACAGATATATGAGAAGCACCAACACAGAACCTAAGAAGCATTCTTTATACACCACCTTGCACTGTCCTTTATGATTCATGACTGTTAGGGTGAAAATGCAATAGAGTAGTCAAATTAATAGTCATTGAACAATGTATGTTTAGTAAAGTATTACAAGCTTTAAGTGAGGTATTAGCCCCATGTCTGATAAAAAAGCACACAGTTTGTGAAAATTTACAGATGTCCATAAGTTGGTGAAGAATATTTAGGAAGCACAAAACAAACATATTATAAAGCTTGATGTCCATCTCCACTGAAAAACACCTTTGACTTCCCTTTTAGGCCCATTTTGTTGAGGATTTTTTTTGTTAAAAAAGCAACCTTTTTGTTATTCTGTCCATGAAGTACTTACTACCTGTGGTATGTATAAAGTAATATTACATTAACTGTCTATTCTTGGCACTGAGAACTTACATTTATGGCAGTTAAAAATTGCCAGCAGTGACAATAGTTTATAATGTAATTCCAAGGCTAAAAAGAGCAAATAAACATTTCTCCTACAGATAAATAAATAATTACATACACTTCATTTGTAATTAAATACATAGATATTTCATTTGGAATTCACATTATTTTCTTTCAAGAAACAGAGAAAGTTTTTTTTTTTTTTAAGTCAGCCAAAGTATATCCATGGTTTGAGTTACACGACATCCTCCACTTCTTTCCCAAACAGATGCTCATGGGTCCATTCAGGACCTTGTGCGTTCCTTAAAAGGGGTGGCGGAAGTTGAGCCAACATTCATCAGAAACAGGGAGGGGGGCGGGACTCCCCCAATCCTTAGTCAATCCCAGACATTTCTTTCGCCACCAGCACTTTTTTATAGCAAAATCAAAACTGATTGGACAATTTGCATGTAATGTCACAGCGTAGATGAGCTCTGCTTATAGTCTCTCAGGATGATAGATGCGTATGTCACGCTTGGCGGTGTGCACAATATTGACTCTGATACCGGGGAATTGTTGAAGGGGCTGCCAGATTCCATTAAATCCTTAAAAGGGGTGGGGGGAGTGAGGGCCGGCGATTCCTCAATAGCGCTTTTAGCTTGGGCCATCTCCTCTTCCTCGTGGACAGTGACGTCGTCTCCCATGTAGCCGAGAATGAGCTTGAAATGCTCGCTCTCCACCTCTTCCTCGGGAGACGCGGCCAGATCGCCGAAAACGGGAATGGGCTGGGACAGGACCTGCTGCTGGGCGACGTGCGGCGGGAAAGCGGGCCTCACCCCGTCGTCGGGGCCCTCGAGGTTGATCAGGTCGCTCAGGTCGGGGATGTTGGCGTTGAATTTGTCAACCATCTCCTGCAGCTGCTCTATGTCTACTTGCTGGGGGAGGAGGTTCTGGAGGTGCTGTGCCATGTACATCTGCAGGCCCTCCGGCTCCTTCGTGGGCCCTGACGGGGGCCTCTCGATCATCATGGGAGGGCTGCTGGGAGGGTTGTATCGGATGGGGTCGCCCTCGTCCTCCTCGGCGACATTGTACAGAGTCTTGGTGCTGAGGTCAGAAAAGTTGAGGCCAGTGTTGTGGGAGGCTTTAGTTAGGGGTTTGATGACTGCTGTCTGATTGGAGCCTGTTTCCTGTCTCTTCACATGTACAGACAGTCTGTGCCACATGTGCTCCCCCTTGGGTGGTTGTCTTGCACCTGGTTCAGACCATGACACAGACTTTCCATTAGAACTATGAACAAAATAAAGACGACTGTTACTTCACAGGAACCGGAAAGTGGAAACACACAAGCATTTCTGGTTCATGTAAATATCTGCATAAATGTCACCGTTGCATCATTAAGAGCACAATATCAAATCCTATGTACAGATCTTAATCAAACTAGGCTAAAAGATATACACAGTGGTACCTCAGTTCTCAAACTCATTAGAACCCAAATTTCTTAAATGTCGAACCAACCAGTTCGAAAAAAAAAAAAAATGACCTAGAGCTCGATCTGAATCTCAGAAGTCAAACCCTGAACACCAACCGCAAATAACTTGTTCGCGGGGAAATGAGTCACGCAGCATGTCTCTCAGCAGAAACAAAGGGTAACGCTTCAGTCTCAGCCTCCCATTCGCTGTGAGAGCATTGTGCATGTTTACACTAGCTGAATATATATATTTAGACAGTAAAAATACATTTAGACAATGATAGTAACAGTAATTATTATGTAATAAAATATATTTTAAAATAAAGATTTCTTATTCATTATTTTAATATTAATAATAAACTATTGATACGTTTAATTATAATAATATTGTCGTGTGGAGCGGGGACAGAACAGAGACAAAGGTGCAGACGTCAGGTAACTGGGAATACGGGTTTAATTATAGGTAAGGCTGGCAAAATGCAGATGGACAATACAATAACCGGACTGGGGAAACAAACTGAAACACTGACTAAATATGGAGGATTAATGACAACAGCCAGAAACCGTTGATCACACAGGGATTCCACACGGGGTTAACGAGGGGGCGTGGCACATGGAAGGAACGGACAATCGGGGCAGGACACATTGTTTTTTAACTTTACACATTATTTGGATACATTTATTTTCTTACTTTACAAATTACTGTTTCGATAAATGTGCTTATTTGCGTTTAGTACAATATATGCTCTTCTTGTTTTATTCTGTTCATTTTGTGTTTAAATGCTAAAAAACATATTTAGGTGTAATTATTTGGGCCTGGACACCAATAATTGGTTTTCCATTATTTCTTATGGGGAAAAATCGATCACAACTCAAACTTTTTAGGATTCGATCCGGAGTTCTGAACGGAATAAATTTGAGTTCTGAGGTACCACTGTATATAATTAAAAAATCATTATTGTTTCTTCTTTTTCTCCAATTTTAGAAGGAAAAAAATGCTTAGTCAAACATTGCTTTTTGTTAATATGTATAAATAGTTAAATTCAGAATACAGGTGGAGTTCAATATCCATCTGCATGGGCAGTTCACCTAACAAAAGTATCCATTCCATCAACATCTTATTCATCCAGGAATTAATAACACTTTCATATCACAAAACAGCCCCAGCCCTCAACAGTGAAGGGTATGCTCTTATTGCACTATAAATATGATATTAATAATTTATGAGCTATTATTGCTGAAGTCAAAAGCATCATGGTTTTACTTTGTTGTAGTCATTAAAAATTAGCTGAAGACTGCAGCTCTGAAACTTATACACAGTGAAAACTACACATAGTGTAGCCACACAGAGTATTCTCGCAAATATGTTATTTGCATCATTTGCCTGCCATCTGTCAGTTTACATCATTACACGCAATGTGTCGCACCATTTATTTCCATTGCCTTATTGGTGCCTGTGTAACCGTGATGCATGTTTGAGGCTATTTTGTGACAATGAGACTCAGATACTCAGCTCAGCTGAGACACCTGAGGTCAGTCGTAGACCACAGAGGTATTCTGTGACCTTTTATGAATCAGATCAACTTACTTGGCACTTCCCGGGGCATTCTTCTTCCTCCTGAACATGTTAAGCAAGCTACTGTTCCTACAGTTGGCCTTGCCGTCGCCCACGTGCATGCGCACAACGTCTGAGGTGGTGAAGGCACTGCGCACGTTCCGCTCGGGCTTGGCGATGATAATGTACATCTTGGGCGTGAACATGCAGCCCAGCGCCACGGTCACACTCAGGCTGACGGAGAAGGAGGTGGTGATGATCTTGTAGTTGCTGCCGAAGTAGATGGGCACGAAGGCCAGCCAGATGATGCAGGTGGTGTACATGGTGAAGGCGATGTACTTGGCCTCGTTGAAGTTGGCCGGTACGTTGCGCGTCTTGAAGGCGTAGTAGGTGCAGCTCATGATCAGCAGGCCGTTGTAGCCCAGTGGTGCCACCATGCCCATGTTGCTGGTGTTGCATATGAGGAAGACCTCCCTGATGCTGGGGTAGGACTTGATAGGCTCCGGTGGCTCCAGGATGAGAAGCGTGACCTCCAAGGTGAGCTGGATGCTGATGAGGATGAAGGCGATGACCACTTGGGCCCAGGCGCTCATGAAGCGCGGCTTGCGCGTGCAGATCTTCTTCTTGCTGCCTGCCAGGATGCGGGCGATGCGGTTGGTCTTGGTCACCAGGGCGGAGTAGCACATGGCGGAAGAGAGTCCCACCAGAAGACGCTGCAAGTAGCAGGAGGCCACCGTGGGCCGGGCGATGAGGGTGAACGGGCAGATGTAGCCCAGGAAGATGCCCGCTAGGATGATATAGCAGAGCTCACGGCTGGAGGACTTCACCACGGGGGTGTCCCGGTACAGCACGAAGATGAACGTCACGAACATGGTGACGAGGATGCCAAGGCAGGAAAACACCACAGCCACTATGGACTCAGCATTGCTCCACTGAAGGTATCTCAGAGTAATTGGCTGGCATCCTGCAAGGAGAACACAATAATCATACTCTATAATCATACTCTAAAACCCATGTGTGACACTCTACTTCATGCCCAAGACATTTACATTTTCTTAGGAGCTACACATAAAAGGGGTTTTGATATTTGTACGTCAGATAGACTGGTATAATTAACGTTCTCTTGAAATCCCCTGCAGTTTCTTGTGAAAAGAAAGGTGCCATGATTGCAGCTAAGGTTGTAATTAATGCCCTGGACCTACGACCCAAAAGCTGTAGATTAAAATGGCAGAATCAGATCATTGACAAGGTACTTAACTGCTTCAGACATCTAAGCCTAGTTTGAAAATGGGCTGAGTGTGTACTATTTATGCCATTTGAAATCAATAATCCAGACTGGTAAAGTGCTAGTGAACAAAATAATTCAATAAATCAATAGATAAATAAATGTTGTAGTAAGAAAACATATTACCTAGTGAGAGCATATGTGAACCCTGAAATCCAGTCTTATTTCCTCAAATATATTTTATATGCAAATTTTGACTGTATACAAATTAAATTTACATATGAGGACCCTGAACAGGTAAGGAGAAAAATGAACAAATTTGAAAAACCTCTTTATGCTTTGCTAAGACCCAAGACGGTGAAGTTCCAGTTAAAGATTGGATTAAGCGTGAACGTGCCCATAAAAAACGCCATGGCATCAGTTTGGATCACCTCCCATGTCCCAGATAAGCCATCTGAACCTGGCACCTCAGCTCCTGCTTTGAAAATTTACCACGTGCTAAAGTAGGTTTTCAGTCCAGCTAAAAATAAACTCCTCCCCGTTCAGGGACAGTGCAAAGACAATGCAGGCAGCGAACCTGCAGCAGCGACAAGGATGCATATAAACCCGGCGACTCCAGAAAGAATGCGCCGACAGGAAAAACCTCACACTGTCGGAGAGCTTTAAACCAGTCCTTTTCTGCCATGTCTTCCTTATTGCGGTGGGCCCCGGTTTCTCTTGATTGTTTTTGTCACCTCCCATGCAGGTTATTGTCCCTCAGAAACACCCTAATTTCAGGCCACCTGGCACCTTTTGTTAGCTGCCAATTCAAGGGCTCCGTCGTCCATAACCAGCGGCCTTTCGGAACAGATTCATTCTTGCTGGTGTGATTAACAGGTTACAGGTCAGAGGGCCCATCCATGTTATAAAAAGTGACATTGGGGATTATACCTTGATACTTAACTGCACATTCTTGCCAGCAGGATTAATAAATTTAGCTGCTGTTGGCTGTAATACATTTAACATCGGTTCAAATTTCCATCAATTTTATTTACTAATTGCAAAACAAGTATACTTATTTTTTTATGATTATTTAGGGCATCTGCTTTAGGGTGCCCAAGCAGTTAATCAGTTAATTATTTTGCTAGATATCACAAAATAACACTCTTACACATGTATTTACTGCCGAACTGATTCCGTAGGATGTCAGCTTAGCTCTTGTTATGCCGGAAACATCTGGAACAGATGTTTAAAATGGGGTCTCTAAGGAGCCTTAGAAAGAGGACAATATGTAGATATGATGGATTATCTTGCGGCCCACTATTTCATGGAAAAAATAAGACACGGAGGCTGAGCTACTTCAGCTGAAGGAACATCTTTGTAGACCACTTCCTCAGTTTGAAATTCTCTGTTTCACTAAACCAGACCAGGCACATAATCACAGCTAAAGTGCATTGAAGGTGAGACAGTGTTGACGCACTGCACTGTACCATGGTTCCGTGACCACAGGAGATAGACCTGCAGCCTAGACCACCGCGATTTCCAGCACCTGTACCATCAGTAGCCTCCAGTGTTTTCTGATCTCTTGTGAAGGTGTCGTAACTGTGGCAACTAGCTAAGCGTGCCGGGGATCGAACCTCGGAGCTGGACGGTATCTGTCTTACCTTCCAGCTCCTCGTCCGGCCACCAGCCCAGCTCACACGCCTTGCAGGTGAATTCATCCTGGACGTACTCGTTGTCCTTGCAGGAAGTGCAGATCCAGCAACAGCTGACTTCTCCTTTCCTGATCACCTGCGGCAGAAGCACACAAAGGGATGAAAATGAGACGCCTCCCCAGCTTCCCAAAGCCCCCTTTCATCCGAAAATCGATTCAGAGTGAGGCGAGAATTGGACCCTTTGGGGTTCTGGCCCTAGATCTTCACCCCTTAAATCCAGTTCTAAAATCCAGACCTGTTTCTTAATCATACACACCATTTGAGAACTGACAGTTACTTCCATATTTAGCTTATTTTCAATAAACATTTGGGTAACACTTTACATAAAGCACTCATGTATAGTGCTTTATAATTACCTTCATAATGCATTATAATGCATTCATAAATATTATAAAAAATAATTTTAAAAAGGCATAACACAATATAGCCATATTTATTATGCATTATGAATGCTCTATAAAGCTCTCATCTACAATGCACTATACTGTAGATGCCTTCATAATTGATTATATTGGCTTCTACTGAGCATCGTGAAGGTATATATAGTGCATTATAGATGGGAGCTTCATAGAGCATTCATAATTTATAATAAACATAACTATAATGTGCTATGCCTTTTTATAATTATTTATTGTCATATTTATAATGTTTTATAAATGCATTATAATGTGTTATGAAGGTATCTATAATGTATTATATGTGACTGCTTTACGTAAAGTGTTCATAAATTTGTACAGTATAACGTCATGACTAGGATGATTTAGGTGAAGCATTATGCTAGAAGGACTGAATCACTGAGAAACTGTTGAACTACAGTCCTGGCTGTAAAACCATTATGCCTCATGTCAGTGACTGGAGTAACATTTAATTTAAGCATTTATTCATAACTTTTTCTCATATACACTATTGTTTTCTTAATTGAAAGTAATCAGCAGGTTTCTCAGAAACTAAAGCAGCAGTGTCATTTTTTGGTCACCGATTTAGGCTTGTGCGTCTAACTTTCAGGCTTTGAGAACATTTCTGAGTACAAGATGGCATGTAAATACTTAGCAGAACATGGCCATCCCAAGTTCAGCAGATCCTACAGGAATTGTCTGAAATGAGAAAAGCTCAGGAGATGTACAGTATCTGGGCCCACCTTGATCTGACCCTTGGAGCAGGGCTCACTGCACACGGAGCGAACCATCTCAGTGCGGTTCATCAGGATCTTGTAGTCGTCGATATTGAGGATTCCCTCATGCCAGGAGCCCACATTGATGTAGTCGTACTGCCCGGATTCCACATACTGCAGGTTCATGATGTCGTATCTGGAGGGCAAATGAAGACCTCACTGTTATGTCTGCCCGCTGCATTCTCTGAGAAGCATTGATCTGCAGCGATGCATTGAGTTAGAGTTCATCTGGGGTGGCGCATTCAATTAGCGTTGTTCTGTGGTGATGCATTGGATTAGCGTAGTTCTGTAGGGATGCATTGAATTAGTGTCCTTTGGTGATGCATTGAGTTAGTGTTGTTCTGTGGTGATGCATTGAATTATTGTTGTTCTGCGGTGATGCATCGAGTTACGACTGCACTGTGGTGAAGCATTGAGTTAGTATTTTTTTGTGTTAATGCATTGAACTGGCGTGGTTCTGTGGTGATGCAATGAGTTAGCGATTGTGCTGCAATCATGTTGGGTGAGTGATGGGTGTTGGATTGGTTGTGTCTGTGGAGGAGGAGTGTGTAGCAGTAGAATAAAGAAAAAAGGCAGAACTGAGTGATAACAGCGTTCCTGCATGATGCATTAAAACATAACCACTTGCATCATATCAGGATGGACAGTAAAGCACCAATGCTGTATATGTGTGCATAAGTGTGATTTATTTAAATGTATCTACTGAAAAGGTCTTTAATTCTTAGATTTTAATCTCTTAATCTTTTGATTATGTTCATTAAAGGATATTGAGACTATATTTTTATTTGAATATTACCATATGCAAATGTTAAATGCAGTTACTTTTGGTTTATAATTAATTAATTAAGCAATGGCTGGATTTTGTCATTTTTATAACAGGTTGCTTTTCTGAGTAGTGACAACCTGCTTAGCAGCCGATGACTAGAACTGGTTAACACAGTAGAGGTGAACTGTTTGTTCTTTTACCCTTTGAACTTTACCCTGAGCATAATCTCAACTGAAACAGCCAATAAAGGTATTAACCAATACGCAATATACAAATTTGATTCAAGCAAAACCATCTGCAGAACTGATTTTAACAAACAGGCAAAAAGAAAGATGATACAGCGATTAGGGCCGCTACCGTCCGGGCGTGTCGCCGTTCTCATCGAACCACACTTCCTCCCCGGATACGCCTGTGAAAGAGGTTTTCAGCAGGAAGTCCAACAGCTTGCTTCCGTCGATGGGATCCATGGCCTCGCAGAGGCCCACGTGGTCCGGGCAGAGGGCGCGGTGCATGTCGTGCAACCCGTGGGCCATAGCGTAGATGGCGTTGATGACGAAGCCCATCTTGCTGTCCTGCACGTAATTGTCCTCCAGGCTTTCATAACCTGCAAGTACATCGAAAAATAAGGCAGTTCGTTCAGTGCAAAATGACACCATGGCGTGCCTAAACGTGACTTTATTGCCAAGACCGTATGCAAAATATCGTGTGTGCTGCTTGAGTCATAGCAAAAATTATATTATGCTGCCGTCATTTGTCTCCGCGATAATGAGTCCTCTCCTGCCTCTAGTGCTTAACATGAGGCGGAAAATTTGCCGCAGCACCGTTGCCGCGTGACGCGATGGTACCTTTCAGCTCCTTGTTCAGAATAAAGATGTACAGCAGCTAATTGTCATAGTGAAGAAAACATAGGAAAAGACAAGCATAATAAAAACTCAGATGCCCCTGAAATTGGTGACTGCTGTATATTCTATTTATATAAGAGCCAAAGGCCATTGAGGCAGTGCAAGCCTCTATTGCTATTGCAGCACAATATAATCTGCACATCATGAAGGTAACGATAGGGTGTCCAGAGAGCTTCATACCATTGCCATTGGCAACAGGCGGAACTGTTTTCTGCCACTGTGGATATGTATATGAAAGAGCGAACAGACCACAACAGGATTTTTTTTCATATACAACAAACAACAATCTATTTCTTTCCTGACGCCTGACTTAGCCTTTAGCTAGAGACATGTCATGTTGGCTGGTTCAGTTACTAGTGGGCGTTTGTGATTATTATCGGAAAAAACATTCACAATAAAAACCTGTCACTGGACACTCTATCATTAAAGAAGCAATTGACTAATTTGCCAATTACAGGTGATAGGCAATGAATTTAGAACTGTTAATTTCACACTGTGATTAAATAATACCTTTTGACTTAAAGAAAGGTCTGACTATGTACACGTTGTCGGTTTTTTTACCTTGTCTTCCATGTATCAGGAAGGGTCTTGTCAGTTTGCATGCATAAGTAAGATTCATTTTGCAGTATTTTCCTTCATTCAGAAAGATTGTAATTGTCAAGTTAAGAGATTACTGGAGTAATAAAGCAACTTTTTGAGATTTATCATTAGTTATACAACAAGCTAACTAGTTATTTTTACAAAGTCTCTCTCTAGGTAGATCCTCTTGTTGATTATACTTATTATCTAGTAATCTAGTTATCTCAATAGTAATAATACCAGCAAGATTTCCCATAAAAATACCACAGAATAAACTGCATGTCTATCATTAATAATAGGTTACGTATTAGTAATGAGGAAGCAGAATATTTTTCTTCCACAGGGGAGTCTAGTTCAAAATTCATTGCTATCACCTTTAAGCTAGCAAGAAGCTTGGTCAAGCACTATGACTCACTTTTGAGTAATTACGATAGAGGACTCTCATTCAGCAGGATATAACTTTAGTCAACAGCTGAGATACCTCGTAAAACACATCTCCTCTAAATACTCCTCAGTACAGTATTTTAAAATGCCATTCGAATGATAGCCTTGTTACATCTTGAACAATGAGGAATTTACGAAGAATAAAAAATAATCATAATAAATAAAAAAAATTTGCTGCCTTGTTACTCCATGCTAACAGGATAGCATTGCATCTGCTTTGAAGATCGTTATGCATATTTCGGTGTTGCAGTGGTGAGGGACATTGACTCACCACCTCAAGCTTGCTGGTTCAAGCCCCTTGAGGGGATCTGCTGTGCTGCACATGAGCAATGGACTTAACCTGAATTTGTGCCATAAATATATCCAGCTACATAAATGGATTCAAAAATATAAGTTGCTTTGATAAAAGGCATCAGCTCAGCAGTTTATTGAGAGCTTAATTCGGTTTTAACTGATTGATTTGCAGAGGGCAGAGTAACATACATAATAGTTACTGGGATCATTTTTATCACAGGCATGTGCTTGATATTCATGAAATCCTGGTAATGGTACATTTCTATTTGGAAATTGGTTATTTAGTTTGTGATGTTCTAAAAAATGAATGTTACTCAGATTCATCATTCAGAAAAAATAATTGTGCATTACTGTTCACTTTTAAACAAAATAGTACATGCATATATCACATTAATACACATACGTACAGTATTTAATTATATATTCAAGAATCATTTTTAATAGATGCAAAGCATGCGAGCACTGAAACCCAAATAAATGCGCAGCGACAGTAAAGCACGGGCGATATGTATCAGAAAGAGGTGCCCAGGGTGTGCAGACGGTGAGTATCTAACTATACTGACTTATTGTTTCAGCCAAAAAAAGATTTTCGGGGGGGGGATGTGGGGGGGGATGATCCATAGCCAAGCCTGGGCAGGCTTATTTGTTTTAGGG
>JABFEA020000029.1:17781557-17794926 GCA_019775915.2 Cyphomyrus plagiostoma | reverse complement strand
CCCCCCCCCCCCCCCCCCCCCCCCCCCCCCCCCCCCCCCCCCCCCCCCCCCCCCCCCCCCCCCCCCCCATTATCTGCGAATGCCCCCATGATGTCACTCCTCCCCTTCTGCAGGACCTTTATTCTCAGTCACGCCATGGACATGCAAAGATGCATGTCGCTTTGAATACAAAATGTCTGCTAAATACATAAATATGTGAACCCTAAAGCAGGTATGAAAATCTACATACGTGCTCCATCCTTAGGTTGTGATTTGTTGTTAGTGGAATATAAAAAATTATACGATTATATATAAAAGTATAAATATATAAATGTGTAAAATTCATGTCCTGGTTTTATCATTAGTCTGCATATATTTATTAGAAATGGACAGCAATTAAAAGACGTTATATATATGACCAGCGGTATAGTCGTAGGTAAGTTTTGTCACTAAACGAGTGGAATGTTTTTCAGTCTGCTTTGCGTTAGTGAAAATAGCACTCATGTCACTAAAATGCTTCATTGAAAGTACCATTGTCTGTTAACAATCATTGATAAAAAGGAAAAAAAGAAAGTAACAATCCAGAACAGTGGGTCCCAGATGTGTGAAAACAATTGGTTTCATTACAGGACAAATAAGCAGAGGTGTGTAAAAAGCAATTAACATGTCTGAGCAACACATTAAAAAACACTTGAGCATTATGAAGAGTTTTGTATATACCACAGCAAAAGGACTTAAGGGGTTTAGAATGGTAGGTTATAAATGCTGGATTATATACTGAAGATTATTGAAGCAATACAGAGAATTCAAAATGCAAATCTAATATAAATTGTATCCAGTTCGCCCAAGTTTTGCCCGTACGGTTACAGATGTGCCGAAAATATTCCCGCAGTCTGCTAAGGCTTCCTCGGCCTCTGGTTAGTGACGTAGCTCAATGGCGATTGGTTAAATAAAGGAGGATTAGTGCTGCTAGGGTGGTGGGGTTTTAGTGGGGTAGTGGCTCTAACTGTTGACAGTTCAAATACGGTCCTCTGTGCGCATTTGTATCGGTAAGGTCAGGTGCTAGGTGGCTATCGTGTAGCCCTATTCCAGAGTTTGGTACGTCGGAGGGACTCCGAATCTCTCGTCGCTGATTGGTCAATGTGCAGATCTATGAAGAGCCCGGCACATTGGCATCAGCCCTGGGGGGGGGGGGCATGCAGGAAAGGCAGCAGAGCATCTCTCACCTGAGACATGTTATTGGGGTATTTTACTACAACGGCATGAAAATATACATGTCGAAGCAGTGTGGCAGTATTGACAAGCGAGTTCGCCAAAGTACTTCCGTCCTTGTCTTGCTTTCCTTTTCGGTACATAAAATAACCCAATAGCTCTCGAAACTTCAGAGGTCAAAAGATAAATGCTCCAAGCGTCACGTTTCATGTACCAAATTACATTCTGTTGCCTTTATTTGTTCGTTTGTGTCCTCGTTGGTAATTACCTCAGGAAACCGGTTTCATTGGTAATCAGCCAATCAGAAACGACGGTTCTTTTGAATGCTACTATGGAAGCGTTAAGGAGATTTCAAAGTGAATCCCCTATGAAGTGCATTCTGACAAAAAAAAAAAGGGTGATGGAGATGGTGTGGTTTTCTCTCAACATTTTTTCCCAAGAACTCTCGATATTCACCGTGTATGGGGAAAGCAGGTCTCATGGTTAAAATGTGGCTTTACCAATTAACGTGGAGAGCATGCTAGAATGGTCACGCATGGGCACAGCTGAATTGCTGGGAATCCCAGTTATCTCTGAGTTAATTGTGTCCTTTTTGTAGCGTTGCTCATAATTGCCAAAAAAAACCCTCTTGATTGGCCAAGAGCATTCTATACCAGTTGACCTCCATTTCTGTGTCAAAGTAACGTTAACTGACGTATAGTGGCGCAAATTCGTTATTAAATATACACTTACCATCTTGGAGCTCTATGTAAAGAAACAGCAAAAATGACACAACAGCAGACTATAACCATATTGGTACATTTCTCTATCACAGCATTTTGTCAGAATATCAAACAGTGGATGCAGGGCGAACTAACATATGCAAGTAGTGCACTGAGACTGAAAAACCAACCAACTGAACTAATCAAAACTTTGCTTATAGGAAACAGTAAATGCTACAATGAAAATGTATGAGATGCATGTAATTTAACAAACTTCACTTAATGCACTTTGTCCAAGATGGGTTTCTTCTATATGCAATAAATAGACTTTTGGGGGAGGGGGGATTGGGGACAAAAATGTGGAAATGGTGACTTTAAAGAGTTTTGAAAGAGTGAAACATTTCCCACATTTCCCTGTTGATTATGAGAATTGCAAAAAAATGCACACTTAGGGGTGCCTTATTAGAAACTTGCTTTGCTGAGCAATGTTTCAAGTTCTGATGAACTTCAGCCAGCGTGCTTTGGATGCGGTCCAGCTGATCGGGGGACCAGTGAACGGTGACATCTAAATCATGAGAGCTCTATGAGAAGCGTCTAATTTACCTAGATCGGCTTTGTCAGCGGAAAGGTTAGTTGAGGGAAGAACAACAAAAGTATTACAACGTTACAAAAAGAAACATTACGTACACAAAGACAGCCACTGTTCACAATTACACATAAAGACACAAAACATTGAAAATTTTGTATGCCTAGGAGACTATAATACGGATGTATTATTACCCCAGAACTGTTGATAATGTCTACAATACACTTCATTTTGTGTAAAAATGAAACATTTTAACTGATTTTACTTACACACCTGCTAACAATAACCTAAGTATCATAAATACCAATATGACCTGACGATCATGAATGTTTGTTTATTTTTTTACCTGAGCAGTTCTTATGGTAGTTTGTATTCTCCTGCGGGTGACCAGGAATGCGGCACTGGAAACGGTGCTGCCAGAACTCGGCAAACCAGGGGTTCCGCGTGTTGGTGTCCAGACGTAGCTTCAGGAAGTAGTCGTCGAAGGAGGTGACCTCGGCGGACTGCAGCTTCATGGTGATGCCGCCCACCGCTTCCTGTTCGTAGCCCTCCACAACCTCATCCCGATCCGCCCATCCATCACTGCGTGGGGAATGGTACAATACACCTGGAGTGTGAGATGTGCTGAACATGAAGAATCTTCTCTTAGCATGTAATGAAGAGTCAGATTCAGCCAACGCCCCCTTGTGGCGGTTCTGAAAAGTCTCGGCAGGTTCCTGTGGTAGTTATCATTTAAATTTGGCAAATAACCTCTCCAAAGAGCTGTACTATCAATCCTGGGACCCTTAATCTATTGTTGAGATCAAACTTGGTATGAGTCAAGGCAGTATTTTCTACTCTAATTTCTCCATGGGCATCCCCTGACACCCATCAGTATTATGTCCTATTTTCACTGCCGTGAAAATCAATGGCCTATTCAGCAAATCTCAGGTGTACAGAGCAGCACGTTGGACAACAGTCTTAAGCACGACTGACCTAAAAATTAATTATTGGCAGGTGCCTCTGCATCACAGTGGCGTCAAGAAGTTGGCTGACTGAAAAGGACTGGTGTCAGCTTCCGGTTAAGCTTTTCTGGACAGTTTTTTTGAAGCTGCTGCAGATCCCAGGCCATCTGAAGCCTGCTTCCCATCTGCTGCCATGGACGATCCATCGGCAGGGGTTTGGCTCTTGTGCCAAAAAGCAAACCCGTGTCCTGCAAAGGTCAGGAGCAACAACAACAAAAAAAAAAATCCCCCCACCTATGGATCCAGGTGGTAGTGCCCAGACCCTAAAGCACACAACAACCCAAAAATTCATAGTGGCCCTGAAGGGCAAGGCAGATCCACAGTTTAGGATGGGGGTTTTGTTTCAGATCACTTCTCGTGAAGCAAGGTCATCAGACTCTGTTATTTATTCTGACAAACAAAGAGGCACCGATACCTGAAATATCAGCCAGGAGATAAAAAGCCTGGACGACTTTCATTGACTTTTAAAACTCAGTTTTGCATATACAGTGGTACCTCGGTTCTTGAACCCACTAGAACTCGAATTTCTTGAAAGTCGAACAAACCAGTTTGACTTAGAACTCGATCTGAATATCAGAAGTCGAACCGTGAACGCTGAACTAATATAAAATATAAAAATTGTACGTGCCAGGAAATGATCAGTCATACTACAATTCAATTCTTACTTGAATGCCTTCTTCACAGACTGCATGATTAACCAAATAAAGCAGCAACATTACAGTAACTTACAATAAATAAACCACTAACGTGTACTATTAGAGCGTTTATGTCATTTATTTAAACTTTAGATTTACCAGGTAAATTAACTGAAAACCAGTTCTCACTGTTTATGTGATATTCGGGAGAAATAGCAGATTAAGCATCGAAACTGCCTGGGATACAAACGTCATGCATGTAACTAAACTCTTCAGCCAATAAGGGCAAAGGTGTGTCGTCACGGAGGCAGTTCCAATTTGTGCAGCCGGGTGAGAGGTCGTAATGCATCTAACCGTAATGCATTGCGTCAGGATCAGAGTGTGTTGTTTTAAACCAGCACTGTAAGCAAGTAGAACGCACCCAATGACCGGACTGGGGAAACAAACTGAAACACAGACTTAATACAGAGGATTAATGAAAACAACCAGAAGCAGCTGATCATATGGGGATCCCACATGAGGTTAATGAGGGGGCGTGGCACACGTAAGAAGCGGATTCTCGGGGCAGGACAGGGGTAATGTTGGGATAAGATCTTCATCGTTTTGGAAGCCACTGAGAAAAAAATGCTCTTCTTGTTTTATCCTGTTCATTTTGTGTTTAAATATGTTAAAAAAACATATTTAGGTGTAATTTTGGGGGGCCGGGAATCAATTGATTGGTTTTCCATTATTTCTTATATATATCTATATATATATCTATAACTTTTTAGGATTCGATCCGGAGTCCGGAGTGGATTAAGTTCGATAACCGAGGTACCACTGTATCAGTAGATCAATGGAAATTCCCAGTGTCTGACTAATTACAGACAATGGCAGAGAGAGGAAATGACAGACACAGGCAAGGACAAATGCCTTGGAACAATTAATAACAACCAGACAATAATAATTCCGAGTACTTTTGACATATTGAAATTAACTGGTGATTGTGGCTAAGAAATATGTCAAATATGTCACCTTTAAGTAATGATGTGATAAACCCAGCAAGATGCAAGCCTAGTTTTGGGTATCCATGTAAATCAATGTCGATTAATCACCAGCAGAGGTGGGTGGTTCAGGTCCAGGAAGTAAAGATCCAGACCAAGATTTTGTTTCAACGAACCAGTTGAGAATAAAGAGTCACAGTCCAGAGTACTCAATTCTCAGGGAATTGGGAGGGAGCAAACGGGGATCTTCTGGGCTCCCAAGGACTGGGTGGAGAAACACTCATCTATTGAATAAGAAGTGTCAATTAAGAAGCAGGTTCTTGTGTCAGCGTTGGGGGGTGGGGATTCCTCCCAGTTACTAATTTCCACCCCTTCTTTCTCATTCCTCATGGATAAACAAATAAATATGAAATCAAACTCTAAATTGGCTCATTTAAATGTCCACTTGTTTGCACCGGCTTGGAACAATCTGATGGATAAAGTGTCCATTATGCCACCGATTCCAAGAGATTTTTATTGCAATTATTAATATTTTTAAATAGTTTATTGATTATGTGTTTTTCAACAGACAGCTGAGCTGCGCAGCATTATTACATAAAAATCCAGTTTCAAAATAAAACCCTCTGGCAAAAACTGTACCATTATTATTCATCCAAGTTTATGAAATGCATACAGACCAGCAGAGGCTGGTCTCCTATTGAGCCTCAGGGAATATGACATGCTCTTTATGCCTGTAGTATTACAAAAAAAACAGGTGACAGAACAGAATTGGCTATTTTCCCAAAACACAGAATGGAATCGAGGTACGTCTTCCAGCTCCCCGACCGCTGCACCGAAAAAGCGGTCCAAGTCGAACAGGCTGAAAATCGGGCGTTTTGGCTGGTGAATACTACAAAGCAATCTCAATATTGTGAGGAGTGGAACTGGGGGAAGAGGTGAGGTTAGATTTTTGAGTAGAACTGTAGAATAATTGTTGCAACATCCTCATATGCTTTGTCTGAGCCTATTGAGTAAAGGCTTTTTTTCACACATAGTGTATCGTTGACTTAGTAAAAAAAGTCAGTTTTACTAGTTTCAGTATCTGGATGCCAAAATAATGTTTCATAAATACACTTTGACCATGTATATTTAATTGTGTTTTTGGCTGTATTGCCTATGTGCTCATAATACTGATCATTTTACAGTACCAAAGCTAAACGATTTTTCTGGAAAAATATGAAGCCATTAAAAGTATGTCCTTTGGGGCATATAGCCTCGAATTCATATCTTCTAGTTATGCACAGATTTGAAGCATTATATGAAGAAATTATGCCTGCCAGGACATGGCGATCAGATATATTTAGACTGTTTTAATTAGGATTTGAAACTTGCAACAGACTGAAACCTTTGTCCAGGAGCCTTAAATGAAAGTAACCAATTAAAGACAAAAATACCTAAACATCTAAATTCACCTCATTTTTTCCATTGTTTCCTTTTAGTGACAATAAAAACAAGCCTAAGAAAAAATGGCTTTTAAAATATTCCCAGTTATTGTGTGAATTCAAGATGCTAATCCTCTGTTTAGCTTGAAAAGGAACCTGTGCGAAAAATAGATAATAGCAATATTTGTTAATGCATCATATAGTACACAGGCTTATGGCCATATCATGCCGTAAAGTTCTGCTCTGGGGCAGTCACTATGTAGGCCACTGTTTATTTATAGGATGTACGGTGCTCTACCTTACAAAATCGGGAACATCACCTTAAGTGAGAGGAAAGGAGCGAAAATGAAGACGTTGGGTGCGTTCTTACCCGGCGCTTGGGTTTATCTGTGGATGGTGGCAGGCATGTTTCCGTCACTGCCTTCACACTGGCTGACCATCTGTCTCACTCTGCTGGTCTCTCCCACACCCAAGACACCCCCAAGCCATCCATCGCCTCCGCTAAATGTTTTACGCGCCTGAATCAGGGCCCCTCGCTACTCGATAATAGGAAAATGCATTTCCCACTTGTCTTCGGCGGAGTGTGCAAACGCAGTGGGGCCGTGTCCCCAGAAGCCTGACCATGTTTCTTATCATACATAAGGAAAAGGTCCAATAGGGACTGGAAATGTCATAATGGATTTTACACAATGGTCTGGGTGTCCTAGTGGCTTGTGGGAAAGTTTGTAGTCCCACCAAAAGGCTCTGTGATGTTACAAACTAGAAAAAAGATTATTAATCGATGATTAATTTCAATTAATTTGCTAAAAACAATTCAATTTGGCTCTTTGGATGAGAGCAACCAAGAGGCAAGTTAATAAAATATAAATGCACGTACTGGAGTATTAATACACGTATTAGTGTATTATTATGGCAAATGAATTTTGCTTGAGGGCAAACAAAACCACTGTGATATTGCCAGCTGAAATAAACAAACAACAGAGTGTAGGACCAGCAGGCCCATGGATGACTGATGGAGAAAGAAACGGGGTGGCGTCTCCAAAGCTCCATTACTGATTGTCATAGAAGGTCATGCGAGCAGCGAGCGAATCACAGTCACTTTCGTCTCAGCTGTCACTCGCCGGCACTTGGGATGAGAAACAAAAGACCCTCTGTCTGGTTGTCTGGGGGATGAAATGATTTCTATGTATTTCTGTGTTTACTGAAACACAGCTGACCCAGCAGACAAAAGGAGCCACAGTGCCCTCGGCGTCCGCACACACGCGTCCCAAGACAAGCCCTGTGTTTTTCTTGTGTTTCATTTTCTTTATCTACCTTTGTTCTTTCACATAAACAACCCCTTTGCCTCTGTGATTGAGGCCTGTCCTCAAATTAGTTAGAGAACGTCCGGGTTCACGGCTCCTTGAGCTTGCCGGTATAGCGGGCTAGCAAATTGCAGTAAATATGATGGAGTAATTAATCCAAGGGGTATCTAAAGGTGTGATGGCTGAGCCACACATTTACCTGCAGCTTAAATCCCTTTTTATTCAGATTGAAACATCAACGGCATTTTTTCACAACCCAGTCCTCAGGGACCCCCAGCCAGTCCACGTTTTTGCTCCCTCTAAGCTCCCTGCTATGTTTTCGCTTCCTACCTGGAGCTGGAAGGGAGCAGAAACATGGCCTGGCTGGGGTTCCCTGATCACTGGATTGGGAAACACTGGTCTACACGGTTATCCTCAGCCTGAAAAACAGCCGTCATAGAAATGCAATTCCAGGATTCTAACTGGCCATTTTAAGTCAGCCTCAGTTGACATTCAATTGCAATTCAAAATATTTAATGCTGAAGAGAAAATCACTCTTGAAAGGAACATGACGTTTACCCCTAGCCAAAGGATCCAGATTTCCTAATAAAATGAACAATAAAAGGTTAATTGTTCAGTATGGATGGATGGAGAGAAAATTAGATTTCCAACATCATGTGCGCGCAATAAATATATGAAAATAATAGATAAAAGATATTATAGGAACATATTTTCAAAGCACATCCATCCTCCTTTGATGACCACTTATCTGGCACAAGGTCAAAGTAATATTTCCGGAGAACACATTGTTTGAAGTGAAAGTGCATTTGATCGGCTAGCGATAGGAGGAATGGAGCTTAGGCATTCATGCTACATAGTATCTTTATGGTTTGTGGCTGAAATCACACCTCATTGGTCATTTTAATCACTTAAATTAAATCATTAGACACAAATATTAATGTCACTCCACTCATCTCAGATCTCTCATCCCTTACCTCTCCTCTCTCTGCAATGTAACAGCTATACTGAACGGTTGTTGCACTCAAGAGTTTCTTGACATACAATATGGCCAGTTTACTGACAGGACACACATTTGGGAATGTTACGGTTGGATTATACTGCTAAAATCAATTTAGTGTGGTGAAGAATAAAGTTTAAAAGAATTAATTTCAATATTTTCTGAGCAGGGGTTCTCAAAGTTCTGGAATACTCTATTTTCCAAAGTAATCAAGTTGTACTGTTTACAAAATTACTCTTGATGACACAATATATACAGTAAGCCCAAGAGATGCAATTATCTCTTCTTGATCATCCACGTACAATAGAGTATAAGCTTGTAGAGAAGGTTGATAGTTTGTCAATTACCAAGGTGGAGTATTTTACTTGGGTTAGGTAATTTTCAGCATTATACTACAGCTACTACAATCTCAAAGGACAAGACAGAAATTAAGATGAGCCATAATGTTTTAATGGCACTACACATATACAGCAACACTATTTAGTTCTGCTGTTGCGTAAAATCACGTTTCACCATAGACCACGCAGCAGTTAGAAATGCAACATTTGTTTCTACCCACATTGGGGTTTTTAAGTATGTTGCCATGGCAATATATTAGAATACTATGGTGACAAAATTTACCTGCCAACACATGAGTTTGTCTTTAACTGGAGGAAAAAGAGGCACATTAAAGTGTACCAGTAGAGAACGCTTTAGCAGAACATTTCTGGGTCACTCGACATAAGCTTAGGGGTTTATTTTCTCAATGCCCGTGTGTCAGATTTCTAATTGGAATTGAAAAGTGTGCGGCTAAGTTCGGGTTTGTCGATTCGTTGTTTGAGGTTGATGTTCTACGTCTTTGGAGATGCACAGCTGGTGCCCTTTGCGGTGCCACCCGAGTGTCGATATTCCTCTGAAACGCAGCACACAGACACACAGACACACGCGCGCGCACGCGCACACACACACACGACGGTGTGTGTTGCTCTACATAGACTCTCTCAGACACTTTCTCCTAGACCTAGAAATTAGCTTGGGCAGCCTGGTGCTCTTCTTCACGTCCGCGGGGACATCGGTGGCCGCAATACACTAAAAAAAGCCCATCCAGCGGAAAGGAAAATGCATCACCAGGAGCGTTAAAAAAGCTACTGATCCTTCAGTCATCTTCTTCATCCAGCAAGAGGGGGCTCGGGGGCGTATTCAGGGGCGGAACCACAGAGGCACTGGGCCCAGCTGAAAGCTGATTGGCTCCTGGAATGTCCCTCCCCTGTCACTCAACAATTCACGACATATAATTGTATAATGATAAAAGTGACCCCTTTCGAAAAATTACAGTCCCTCTTGTGCCCCTCTCACCTTAAAAAAAATCTAAAATCATACTACATTTTGCTATACTCTGATCAGACTTGGATTTGCTTAATTACCCTCAAAAGTTAACCCCAGTCTGACAACAAATCAACCTTTAACTTCTGTATCTATGACTTCTATGTCCGAATGTAAAGTTTTCCTTAAACTCCACAAAGGCCGTGATTGGCAGCTTTTGAGCTAGAAAGCTGAGCTGGATAATAACTTGAGCAATAAGGGTCTCTAATTTTCTGGGTAGTCGCATAAAGCAATGGTGGAAGTGAGCTAGGCATCAGCTGTTTGATTTGTACATGGCCAGCGCCGTTGAAAAACATGCCCATTCCAGGTGTGTTGCCTAGGCTACCATTAGCAGCTAGTTGCTGACAAACACAACCGAATTTTCCTATAATGGCGTTTTCATACCTTAACTTATCTTAGGCACTATCTGCATTTTATATATATCATAATTTATTTTGATGATAAATTAGGATTTTGATCTCTTCTTCCGTTTGGTTTATTGTTCCTTTTCATTGTTTATCTTTTGCTTTTTATTACTTCTGAAAAGGATTATTATTTTCTTTTAACTACTTCGGGATGTCGTGCTGAAAAGACTCTCAGTTTTGATTGTCCCATCCGTCCATAAACCAGCTGCTTACCATGGTTAGGTTTAGGTGGTCTGATGCCGAAATCAGGGAACACGGGGCCGGCGGACATATGCCTTGGTTGGGATGCCAGTCCATCACAGGGCACATACGCCAGGAGCAGATGGCGGCAGGATTTGGGTGGAGGCTTGAGGATACTTACTGAACCACCTCTTTACTCTCTTAGTGCAAAACGGGGGCGTGTCTACAGGTGGGCTGGGTGGGTGTTTCCCACCCAGAGGAATCGTCTGCCCATCCAGTGAAACGCCATTGTAGCTATTGGTGTGAATGCACATAATTTCCTGTAATTTTGTGACTGGCCATTCCTGGCGCCATGTGTTTTCCTCTCTAGTTCATCATATAAATGGTGATCATAAAATCTAAAATTGAAATAGAGTTTAATTGCTTTTTTCTTTTCCGTGGTATAATGGCCCAGACCGCCCTACTAAAACTGGATTCTGAAATGGCATTACTCTGTCTCCCCCCATTCCTTTTGCCCCCCCTTGTTTGTATACCATATTTAGGAAAAGCAACAATGTTTTTGTTGCCCACTCAAATAACCCAAATTCCCACCCACAGATGACACCCTAGTAACACCCCTAGTGTAAAATATAAATATATATATTTTTTAGAGCAGTTTTTTTGAAAGTTCACAGATATAAAATCATACGCGGACTTGGTCAGGGTTTTTTTTTCGAAGCATTTTCAGCCGCATTGTAACATCTTCTCTTTTGAGGTGTGTCACAGGTCAGCTCTGACGATCACACTCAATTTCACAGCCTCATCAGTTTCCTCGGTCCTCGGAACTGCTATGAATCCATTACGCGTTCAAGCAGACATACAAAACATCCACACTTCATGTTCCTTCTCACTCACATTAGTATCACCAAGCTGTGATTTCTTTTTTCAGCTCTGCACCCGTTTATCACCAGCCTGAAACAGAACAAATATTAAATATGTCCATCTTGGCCTTGTACTTTTATGCAACTGACAGTGCCTTACTATAGAAGCAGCCATATAATTTGACAGATGGCTCACAGCATTCTGGGAAAATGTTCACACTAATTAAGGTTCCACCTAAGTGACTCTGGGTATCAGCCGGACAAGCCAGGTCTTCTAACTAAAGTTGAGAGGTGTGATGTGCCTTTCACTTCTCCTGGTCCTGATTTATAGGTGAAGTTCCTTAGCTGGCTGAATCACCACCCACGCTAAATTAAGGCAAAGCTAGCAGCGTGATTTAGTTCTTTTTGCAAGACATTTATTCCTGTGGTCCAGATATGGTGTTATTTTCTATAGTATTCCATCCATCCATCCATTATCCAAACCGCTTATCCTACTGGGTCGCGGGGGGTCCGGAGCCTATCCCGAAAGCAACGGGCACGAGGCAGGGAACAACCCTGGATAGGGGGCCAGCCCATCGCAGGGCACACTCACACACCAGTCACGCACACATGCACACCTACGGGCAACTTGGCAACTCCAACCAGCCTCAGCATGTTTTTGGACTGTGGGGGGAAACTGGAGTACCCGGAGGAAACCCCGCGACGACACGGGGAGAACATGCAAACTCCACACACATGAGACCAGAAGCCGGGTCCCAGAGGTGTGAGGCAACAGTGCTAACCACTGCACCACCATGCCGCCCCTCTATAGTATTCAGAGTCATTTAATTCAGAAGCAGTAAAGGCTAAATCATCCAGTAAGACTACTTAGTAACTCAGTTACTATTCAAGATCAAATCACGAATAAATATAGTAGCTATTTGAGATAAAAGATGCATCATGACTCACTAATGATGAACACACATGAGGTCAGTATTTCACTCATATTATTCACGACTTGTTCCTTCAGTAGATCTTTCAGTTCAAAGAGGTTTACAGAATTGACAGATATCATAACAAATATAGTAACAGCTTGAGATTAAAGATGCTTCACGATTTGTTAATGATGATTAAACATGAGATCTGTCTGTAACTAAGACTCAGTTTGTGATTAATTACTACATAAATCTGCAATGGGTTGGCTCCATATCCTACGCTGTTCCCCACCCGTAGTATCCAGGACAGACCCCCCTCCCAACCCTGAATAAGAAATAAGAGATTTCAGAACATGGATGGATGGATAACACTTAAGGAAGAGCATAATACTAGCGGTATATTATTCGTGCCCCCCAAAAATCCAGTAGTGCTTTTCCCAATCACTTAGTTTTTATTTCACCAATTATGATATTGACCATCGCTATGGTAATAAGTGTCTCTCATATTTCACTAAGATGAGGCCTGGTGGCTTAATGGGTGCCGCTGATCACTCGCACATTTAGGCCTGGCGGTTCAGATCCAGTGTGTCTGCTTTTGCAAATTCTCTTTGCGCGGGATTCCTCCCTCAGACAAAATCGCATACAGTTAGGTTCACTGGGCCATTTGAACCACCTGCTGTATGTGTGTGTCTGTGGCGGCAGCCTGGCACCCCGTTCGGCTCCTTTCCCTGCCCTGTGACGGCAGCCTGACACCCCGTTCGGCTCCTTTCCCTGCCCTGTGACGGCAGCCTGGCACCCCGTTCGGCTCCTTTCCCTGCCCTGTGGCG
>JABFEA020000029.1:17749357-17770479 GCA_019775915.2 Cyphomyrus plagiostoma | reverse complement strand
GCTATTTCTCCCGAATAGCACGTAAAGCAGTGAGAACTGGTTTTCAGTTAATTTACCTGGTAAAATAAAGTTTAAATTAATGTCATAAATCCTGTAATAGTACACGTAAGTTAATGGTTTATTTATTGTTAGTTAATGTAATGTTGCGCTGCTTTATTTGGTTTATCGTCCAATCTGTGAAGAAGGCATTCAAGTAAGAATTGCATTGTAGCATGACTCATTTTCTGGTGCGTACAATTTCTATTAGTTTAGTGTTCACGGTTTGACTTCTGATATTCAGATTGAGTTCTATGTCAAACTGGTTTGTTTGACTCTCAAGAAATTTGAGTTCCAGTGAGTTCGAGTACCGAGGTACCACTGTACATTAAAAGGAATCCAGACCAATATTTTTCATAGCAAAATTAATATTTAGCAGTGAGGGAAATCAGATTATATCCTGACTTTCGGACAGCAAAGTGAAAGCAAAGATTAAGCCTGTCGGGGTAACTGCTACAAAACTGTTTTGGATTTACATGAAATAAGTTAGGATTCTCTATAAATTTGCAACATGTTACAAAGAGGGAGCAATTAATCTTTCTGGCAGGGTCCCCTACAGTATCAAAGGCAGACAGTGTAAAACGAGACAGGAGAGCGTCTATCTCCTTGAGGACCAAAGACTGATGAGATGCTTCTTCCACTTCCAAGGTCAATATGGACAAAACAAACAGAAATGTACAGCATTTCATCATTCTCAGACGGGATCTAAAGCAGAGCCTATGTATTCATCTCGGTATGACATATAATAATACCCCCCCCCCCCCACCCCATTACATACAGGGAACTTGTCTCCAAAGGTTGAAATGAGTGGGTATAGAAAGTCACCACCTTTTGTCAAAACTATCAACTTTTTTGAACAACAGCCTAAAAACATACAACAAATTGAGCCTGTTTGGACCACCACCAACTGTGCCTGTCTAGAGGGGAAAATATCTGCCCGTTCTTCTTTATAGAATTATTGCAGCTCAGTCAAACTGTTCGGTAACTGCTGATGATTGCACACTTCAAGACAACCTAAGGATTTTCAATGCGATTGAGGTCTGTGCCGTGACTCGGCCATTGCGCAATGACCCTGCTGACCTTCAGTTACTGCACAGTATGCTTTGGGTCCCTGTCGTGCTTAAAGGTGAACCAACTTCCATCTTCACCTTCCTGACTCTGACCGTGGGCAGCATGTTTCTTCAACAACCCCTTGGTAATTTGCAGCGTCCATTTTCCTTTCTGTCCTCAATTAGAGAGAAACGCCACAGAATACGACCAATCACTGTGCTTTACTGCACAATTGGTGCTCTTCGGGTTTTACACCAGACATACCTTTTTGCATTGTGGCCAATAAGGTTGCTCGTACACTTCTGACATCATAGAGACATGGACACGATGACTTGTCATTGCTATAAAAGTCTGTACCTCTGTCAGAGTTACCTGGAAATCAGTGGTGTTCCTTTTGAACTGTTATTTGCTTGAACATTGATAGATGACATGGCCAAGACAAAGTCATTCTAAATATGTATTTGTTATATTGTTATCCAACATGACTGACAAGAATTTTTGTATATACAGTATAAGGCCCAGTTAGATACTGAAAGTTGCTTTGCAAGTAAGAACATAAGAAATTACAAATGAGAGGCCATTTGGCCCATCAAGCTTGATTGGGGAGAACTTAACTAAAAGCTCAGATCTAGCTCTGATTTAAAGGAACACAGGGTTTTTGCTTCCACTACACTAGCAGGAAGACTATTCCATTCTCTAAGTAAACACTGTGTAAAGAAGTGCTTTCTCAAATTCAGTTTAAAATGTTCTCCCACTAATTTCCACCTATGGTCACGAGTTCTAGTACTTAAACTAATATTAAAGTAGCCATTTGGCTGAACAGCATCGAGACCTGTTAGAATGTTATAGACCTGGATCATGTCCCCCCTTAGTCTCCTTTGCTCAAGCCTGAACAGATTCAGCTCAGCTAACCTCTCCTTATAAGACATTCCTCTAAGACCAGGAACCATTCTTGTAGGCCTACGTTGAACCCTTTCCAAGGCAGCAATGTCCTTTTTAAGGTATGGTGACCAAACCTGCACACAATATTCTAGGTGGGGTCTAACCAAGGAATCGCATAAACGTAGCATAACCTCCCTTGACTTAAACTCCACACACCTAGAGATGTAATCCAACAAACTATTGGCCTTTTTTATTGCTTCCCCACACTGGCGAGAGTGGGACATGGAAGCATCAACATATACAATGAGATCTTTCTCGTAATTGGCTACCTTTATATCAGTGGAACCCATAAAATATCTGTACCTTATATTTCTGCTCCCTGCATGGAGTACCTTACATTTATCTACGTTAAATTTCATCTGCCAGGTATCAGCCCAGTGGCTAATTAAATCAACATCCCGCTGTAGCCTCTGTGCTGCTAATTTAGTATCTGCTACACCACCCACCTTGGTGTCATCTGCAAATTTAACCAGTTAACTGTATGTATTGTTTATAAATGACTGTTATCCACCTCAGACTTCAACACCTTCTTCCATAACAGATCACGGTGAACTTGTGATCAACATAACAGAGAAATGTATTCGGTTTGTAACAGTAACAGAGAACGTTTGGGGGAGGCAATGGTAACTCCAAAGCCAGCTTGGCTCAGAATGCGTCCCTCTGGCTTAAAATAGAACACATCACTGTGTGAATATTCCCCTGACTCCAGGCAAACAGACAACTTCGACCTTGCAATGGATGGGCCAAAAAAGGAAAGAAAAAAAAACACACAGAATATTACTATATCATATTGTCTTCCTACTGGGTGCAGAGATGTTCAAAAAGGGAGAAAACTAAGTGGAATTATTCTGTGAATCTAATGCAATGTACCTATATATTCAATAGCCGTCACATTAGTGTAAATGGTATATTCAATAAATCTCCCATTTATCACATTTAATATACATCAATTAAACACCATAATAGCGCTTCTAAGCCATAAAAAAGAATGCCTTTATGGAGCAAACAACCCATTAATGACAAATGAGCTCAATGATCCACGCGATTTACCAATTACACTAATACAATGTAAACTAATTATGTAACGCAATTTGATCATTATAAAAGGGTAAACAACTCCCCCTGGCGTCTGTTTAGACGATCAGCAGCCAGCCGCTTGCCGCGAGTTAAAGGTTTTACTTCCTGTTGCTGCATTTAAAAATGGCGCAGCGTTGGTCACCTAATTCCGACAATATAATCTTGTTTGATGGAATCGTTTCAGTGTGATTTTATCGCTGTCTTTTAAGCGGTTCCTCTGATTTCATCCGCCATCAGGTTATAGCGACAGTGATATGTGCGAAGGACCTTGTTGGTAAATACTGTCTGGTTGTCTTTGTTCGCTGCTCTATTGCAAGCTATTTGAGTCGTATTAAACTGTTTTTCAAATCATGCTTCTCATCTGCTATCATTATTATCATTATTATACTTAACGATGCTGAAATACGGTCGCTGTATGGAAATGTTGCTGGCATTGTTGAAATAATCGCGCAGAAATTTATGCACGTTATATCAGTTTGGTGCAAGTAGGACGATTGCGTATCTAAATACGGTTTAGCACTATGTTGCACATAACAATCATAACAATCAGCTTGATCTTTATGAAGCTGTCGAAGTTTGAGGTGGTGCGTGGATCTAAGGCGTTGCGTTGCACTGAAGTAGGTGTCAAACGCATAAGTATCGGTGGCGATGGAGTTCTGTGGTCACAGATATGTCCGGGCTCCTCTGTTTCCAGTCGTGTATCGTCGCTGTTATTTATCAAGTAATGCCGCAGAGCGAGACAGTTGCGCCGCCTGCACTGACCTACTAGTCTAACGTGGCTTATGAGGTCAATATGGAAGTTTTCCTTTTCAATTGGGTATTTAAGTGGGCTAAGAAGCCACTGCAAAAGAGAGGAGGGGTCAGATCACTGAATGGGAGCTTTTGGTGTTCTATCGCTGAATAACTGTGAAAAGCAAAATAATTATAGCGTCCTCTTTGGAAACTTGATTTCGAACATTTGCAATATCACACCAGATGCCTTTACAATGAAACTTTTATACAAGTGTCTGTACCTGAATGTACATTTTTGTCTTATTCCACTCCCAACAGAAGTCTCCTCAATGAGTAGCAGAAGGAAACGGGCTCCGCCTGTCAGGGTGGACGATGAAACCAAAAAGAAGCTCGACTGGAACATGCACGAGGACAGAAGGAGTGAAGCTATCATCCTGGATGACGACCACATCCTGTCCTCGGAATCCTCGTTGGTATCTTCCTTGGCAGTGGGAAGAGACGATCTCGAAGCCAGCTGCTCCAACTCCTTAGTGCTTGCTGAGCCCGGGCATGAACCCTCGTGTTCATCCTCGGAGAAGCTCGCGCCTTTCAGGCTGGCGTTGGGCCCTGCCTCCGATGGGGACCAGGCTTGGAGGGCGTTACTCGGCGAGTTCTACCTCAGCACCAGCAGCGTTCCCGTGGATCTTGCGGACAATCGCTTTGTTCTGCAGCGGAGTGGTGATCGGCTTAGTATGTTCCCTCTGGAGGATGCTGGAGCCAGAGATGAGGGAGACTATGACCAGGCCGCCATATCTGACTTTCCGGTAGAGTGCTCTCTTGCTGTCTCTGTGTTGGAAGACCTGGAGTGGCTACAGAGAAGAAGGATTATCCAGCTTTGTCATAAACAGGACAGGGTGTCCGTCAAGGTAACACAACGACGTATAATTATAACTTGCACAGAAGATCTGAAGTTATCATTTATGTTGATGGATTTTATGTGTTGAGGCTCCACCAGACGATCTAATATAAACGTTTCAAACCCATATCACTTTAATATCTGTGTCAAACATTCTGAAAGCTGGATCCGTTTTTTGTGACCGTCCCATCATAAATGAAAATACCACCCGTGGCTGAGAGGTTCAGTGGTTCCCAAACATTTTGGACCACTTTGCACTACTTTGGATCAGATCAAAGCAGCAAAGTACCACACGGGTGGGGGGGGAAACCTGAATCACAGCGACAAATTACCACAGTCCTCTGTGCCAGCTGGGGGGGCGCTGTGTGTGCCGGCTGGGGGTAGGCGTTGCGCACTTTGAGTACCACTGAACTAAAATCAAAGCTGTTTAGCGCATTTTTCCCCCTTCCTTCTGTTTTGGGAACGACAGGTTGGAATTTACCTGCTGGAGGCTGGTTTGGGACGACCCGAGTTCCTGAGCGAGGGGAACAGCAGGATACGCAAAGTGAACCAGCTGATGCAGAAGCTGATGGAGTTATTCTACGACTTCATCATCCCCGGTAACCCGCCGCCGGGGTAACCTGTGGCATTCCCTAGATCTTTCTTCGGGGGTGGGAGGGGCTTGCGGGGATATTTGAGGAACGTGCCCCTGTTTGCCCGGCAGAGGTCGTGGAGGGCGAGGAGGGGAAGTGCGACACGGAGCTGGAGCGGCAGAACGTGGAGGAGTTGTACGATCACGTCAGGCACCTGCGCCAGGCGGACGACCCGGGTCTGATGGTGCGAGTCCAGCATGAAGCCCTCATCCCAGTCCTCAGACCCTACCAGTGTCAGGCCGTCAACTGGATGCTGAAGAAAGAAAGATACGGAAACGATGCAGCGACGCAAGGTGCTCTTGCTTGTGTTCCATCCATCTGTCACGAGTCCTTATTCAGCATCAGGTCACCGTGCACCTGGATCCTCTCAGGAAGCACTGGGCAGGGACTGACTACCGTATCTCAAAGGATACGAGGATTCAAAGTATTCAACAGCTTTATTGTCATTTGTACTGGCACAAGTACTGAGTACAATCGGACGCTTGTTTGTTTCCTGCAGATTGGGTAATTCAGCACAGGGTAAGATGACATGGGACAAAAGCTTAGTAGCAGGACATAGGGCAACAAATGTCTAAGTGATAAGAAATTTTGAGGCAAATTGTGAACAGAAAACACCATTGGGTACTAAGATGAGAGAAATACGCACAGAAACGTTATACCTTCCATTGGCTCCTTTCTGTTGGGTATTATTTGTCTTGCATTTATCTTTTATCTGTAATTGTTAATTTCCTATTGCCGTGTCCCTAACAGTGGTGAATTGTGCCAACAAAAATTTCCACCGGCTCTGGTCGTGTGGCAATAAAGATTCCGATTCCGATCCCTGGAGGTGTGAGGCTGCCCAATGATCCACCCTGTGTTTTTATTCTGCATCTGCAAAATAATAATTATTTTGAGTCAATGAAGCGTGAGGATTTGGTACAGAGACAAAATGGCACTTTTGTCAAGGAAATGGACTGAAAGCAAAGTGATGGGGGTGGGGAACAAGATGGGACCTGAGTGCAAAATACTGCCTGGAGTGTAAAACAAATGTGAAATATAACTCGGCATTTCTGAACAAAAAAATAAATTATTCTTCCTCCCCCTGCAGAGAGAACTATGCATTTTCTTTGGAGGGAAGTGGTCACTGTTTGTGAAAAAAAACTGTTCTATAATCCCTACACAGGCTGGTAAGAACCATGTGATGTGTGTATGAAATATAAAAGTAAAACTTTTTCATGTTATGGGAAGTGCATGAAATTAGCAGTATTTAATTAAGGCGTAACTCTATTCTCGGTTCTCAGCCTTATTCGGGAGTTTCCACTGGCTGGGGTGGACTGGCCCGGAGGAATCCTGGCTGACGAGATGGGACTGGGGAAGACTGTAGAGGTTCTGGCTCTCATCTTGGTCAATACCCGGAAAGGTCTCCAGGGCGGTGGTCTCACTCTGCCTGCAGTTAGTACTCACTCTGTTTTCCTGTCTCTTTTTAGCCTGAAGCACAACATAGAACACAGGCAGTTGGTAGTCTGGTGGGGAAGAGTATTGCCTGGTGAATCAGATGTCTATAAGTTCTATACTCCCCCATCACCTACCCCAAATCAGTCCCTATAATCAGGGAGGCAGGGAAATGTACATTAGGACTTAATAAAATAGCTTGTTTTTGTCATTCTGAAAGGCTGCTCAATCTTGCTGCCTTCCAGGGGAAGTCCGTGAACTATTTTGTCCCCCCACCACCTACAAAGAGGGAGGGGACTGACCATTACAAGCGAAAGATGCAACCCAAAGAAAAAGTATCGTATCCAGGTACCAGTTGGCGTTAATATGGTGCAATATTCTGTGGCAAAGAATTACCCACCGATGGAAGCTTGAATGGTAAATTAAACTGCTGTTAAAGCGCCGCGACATAGGGAGAGATGGAAGTCGAACCCGTGACTCTATAGACGTAGAGCTAGCCGCTGAATCTCTGTTTTCCCTTCCCTCACAGCCGTGCGCGTGATGCTCCTGACCGCCATAAAAGAGATGAGGGTGGGCAAGGGAGCCTCCATCAACGCCATCTTCACGTACATCCGCGCCACGTATGGCTATGACCTGCTGAAGAACCGCAGCCACATCCGCAAGGCCCTGGGCAAGCTCATCACGGAGGAGATGGTGGAGCAGGTCAAAGGTCGAGGGCTGGCCGGCTCCTTCCGGCTGGGGAAGAACTATAAAGAAAGCAGGAGAAAGGGCAGCACTGGGAAATCTGTGCGTACCCTTCAGGGTTTTTATGAAATGAAGGGCGTTGGATCATTAATACTATCAGTATTTTATTTAGTACTAAAATGAAGTTTATCTTAAGAATTAATCTCTGGTAGGATGGATGGATGATAGATTTCTCCTTGGCATCAAAAGAGTAATCTGGTAACCTTTTATGAATTTTGTGTTTCTTGCAATCAGTGATATGAGCATCACTCTGGGGAGCCCAAACCACCTTATAATAGGAAAAATATGTCCATTGGCTAAGATGATCATAAAGGCCCAGTGAACTCAGCAACAGGTGTTTTGTAAGAATAACCCTCCCAGTCCATGTTATGAATGTGCCTTATACGACCCGCTGGACTGTTCATGTTGTCCCAACTTGTTCATTTCACCTATGAAATAAGGACAGAAAATAAGGAAAGACCAAATCTTTGCAACATTCTCATTTCCAAAATGCATTTATTGAGTTTTCCTTTTCATCCTTCACCATGTACTGGCAATAAAGCGCATGCTTCAAACATGCCAACCCATCAAGAATCAGATCGTGCGAACAGACCTGCAAAATACAGGTGCACTGCACACAGAAAATTTACTTGTGGTGGGGGGCAAGGTCAGGTGCACCACCTGTATTCCCTCTGTGTTTTGTCTGAGGCTGATGTTGAGCACAGGGAACATGATCGTCACGGCTGCAAGAAAAGTTTCAAAACATCCAAAACCTGGCTGTACATGTTCTATAACATCTAAACATTATAACTGCCGATGCAGAATTTCTACCACTTACCTATTCACAGCTTGACAGGTGAATCTTTCCAGCATGTACAGCAACAACCTCAAAACGCAGTGGGGGCCATATTTAATATGGGGGGAAAAAATCTGGTTAATTTAGTCAGTAATCACTAAATGTCAATGTTGCTGGGTCATATATGGTACAATTAGTTATAAAGCAAAAAAAAAAAATTCTTTACTTTGATGAGTGGGTTGAATGTAAGGCCGAAATACAAGGAAGGGTCTTCTATGGGTTTCCCAGAGTTAAGGTCAGATGTGCTAATGTATAACTGCGTTGTTTTACATGAAGCAAAATGTATGGATATTGCGTAAATATTAATTTTGCGTCTTTCCGTCCCCTTTAAGCAAAAGGCAGGCCGCCAGGAGAGTAAGCAAAGGAGAACATCTTCCAGGTGTGCTAGACAGGTGAGGGACACCAACATCGTAGAGCACCCCCTGGTGGAGGAGTATCTAAACAGCAGCCTCTCTGCGGGGCCCCGTTCTCCCGAGTGCCAACGTGAGCTGGACGATTCGTCGGAGGGGAGGGACTGTAGCAGCCAAGATTCACAAATCGCAGCCTCGATAGGGGGCGCCGGAGAGACAGACATGGTTCCCCTCAGGGGAAGCGCCCAGGATGTACCTGCCCGGGTCTCGACGGTTCTACCATTCAACACTCCTGACTACCGGTTTGAGTGTATCTGCGGGGAACTGGGCCTGATCGACTATAAGGCTCGGGTCCAGTGCCTTAACTGCCTCCTGTGGCAGCACGCTGAGTGTGTCAATTACAAGGAGGAGAGTCTGGGGAAGACGCCCTTCTACTGCCCTCACTGCCTGGTGGCCATGAAGCCAGTGTCGACACGGGCCACCCTCATCATCTCTCCCAGCTCCATCTGCCACCAGTGGGTGGACGAGATCAACCGCCACATCCGGTGCTCCTCGCTCCGGGTTCTGGTAAGGGCTCCCTGAGGGTGCGAGAACCTTCTGCAGGGCCGGGTTTGCTGTTTCTGGGGCTCCGTCTGAAAGGCATTTTGGGGCCTGCTGCTTGTTCCAGAAACTTCACAAATAGCTGATGAGACAGAAGCTTGTAGCCGGTGTGCTGGTTTGCGGAACATGCGGCTTTACCATCTAAATGGGGAACAAATTGAATATTTAGTATGGGGACTTTTAGGGGTCAACTGGGGGGGCCCAAACCTCAGGAGCCCCATGCAAATGGATAGTTGAGTGATAGTAAACATCACTGCTGGCCCTTTGTGGGGATCACTGAGAGCCCCCTACAGGTACACATGCACATTGCGGTTTCATTTTTCCTCATAGTAGTTTGCCATCCACTGTATTCCTTTCTACCTCATTTTTCACATGCCTGGCTTCACGTTTCTGCATAGTTGCATGGCGGTTTAAAGCTGTAACCGTAACAAAGTGCCCCGAAACATGCTCTATATACCAAAAAAAGAAGAGATAAAACTGCAAAAAGGCAGACCGCTGTTTGTCAGGATGGTTACAGGGTTAAGAAGTTAAACCGAGCAACGCTCCATTCCCTGGGGGGCTGGTTTTCAGCTCTGGTCCCGGGGGTGCGCCGTGGGGGAGTGCTGGCTTTCGGCCAAGTCAAAACCTCCAAGAATGAATGAAAGAGTCTCACAGCTCCAACTATGGGGAATCAGACGATGAATTTTAATCAATGTTCATTCAGTACTGTCAATGCATTGTGGGACTATGGGATGATATAAACGTCACTCAAACTGTAATTTTCTCTTCTTCTTGATGGAAAGACAGGCCACTTTACTCGTACTATATTATTCTATATTTCTATAATTTTTTTCTTCTTTTCCACCATTTTTTGTTTATTTGTTCAGCTTTTTTTATTCTATTTGTTTTGTCTCTGTTTAGTTTGATCTTATGTAGCATTTTGTTTGACCTTTGTTGTTTTAAGCACTTAAACATTTTGATTTGATTTCATTTTGGTGCCAGAAGAAAACTGGTTTGTTTTCTTCACCGTGCCAGGTTTACGGCGGCGTGAAGAAGCACGGCTTCGTGCAGCCTCACTTCCTGGCCGAGCAGGACGTGGTCATCACCACGTACGACGTGCTGCGCTCCGAGCTCAATTACGTGGACATCCCCCACAGCAACAGCGAGGATGGCCGCCGCTTCCGCAACCAGAAGCGCTACATGGCCATACCGAGCCCCCTGGTGGCCGTCGAATGGTGGCGCATCTGCCTGGATGAAGCTCAGATGGTGGAGTGCACCACTGCCAATGTGAGCTGGCCCTCGTGGGTGTGCGCGGTGCCCCGAGCCACGTAACGTCATACCCCGCATGCAATGAGGTTCACTGTACGTTTGTCTCCCCCTGCAGGCCGCTGAGATGGCGCTGCGCCTTTCTTCGGTCAACCGCTGGTGTGTCAGTGGGACTCCTGTGCAGAGAGGCCTAGAAGGTAAAACCCGGAGTTACCCTCATGGGGAAACATGGTCTAGCTGGTGACAAGGTTGTGGTCTGTGTCTACAGAGGTTGCCTCTCTAGACAGCTAATGTGTTGCATCACTCCCCTGCATAGATCTGTACGGCCTTGTGTTGTTCCTTGGGGTTGACCCCTACTGGGTGAAGTACTGGTGGGACCAACTCCTCTACCGCCCCTATCGCCGGGGAAACACAGAACCCCTCTATACCGTCATTGGCCAGATCCTGTGGAGGTCGGCCAAGAAGGACGTGATTGACCAGGTCTGGTGAATTCTGCAAAGACAGATCTAGTAAATAATTCAAGAATAGTTTATACCGATTATAATCAATGTTTTTTTTTTTTTTCTTTGTTTCTGTTCAGACATTTATGTATCTTAATGAGGCTCCAAAAAAACGTTCCAAAAAGGTTCTTTCTTCGCTAATCCACACCAGATTCAGATTCCACCTCAGACTGAGGAGATCCACTGGCTCAATTTCTCGCCGGTCGAGGGCCATTTCTACCACCGCCAGCACGAGGTCTGCTCCCAGGATGCGCTCCACAAACTCAGGAAGATCTCAGACTGGTCGCTGCGGCTGGGGAGCCTGGACCGAAGGACAGTCAACAGCATCCTGTACCCGCTGCTCAGGCTGAGGCAGGCATGCTGCCACCCGCAGGCCGTCCGCGGCGAGTTCCTGCCCTTCCAGAAGAGGTGAGCTGAGCTACTTCGGGCCAGATGTTCCAGAAGATCCACCAGCTGGTGTCATGGTCCGATTTGGACGATGGATTTTTTGCATTGTGTTGGGAATGGTACTCGTACTGGTACTGGAGAGTCAGCATCTAACTCAGTTGTCCAAAAGCATTTTATTAGGCACTTCCCTAACCAGCTACATAAGTACTAATCTACTCAGAGTATCAGTCTAGAATAACTTTGTCAACCAGGTGAGTTACTGGTAGTAGTTCTTTAAGAAGAATGTTTTATTTCATTTAAACGGTACAAATGATAGGAAGGATTTAGACCACCAATGCCGCTGACATCTGGTGAAGTTAGAGTGGCACCTAGTGGCTGATTGACGCTAAAAATCACCTTACTATGGTGGCATGGGGCATGAAGTAAGGCGACCTGCTTTCACCCCCCTGTTTCAGCACCATGACGATGGAGGAGCTTCTCAAGACCTTGCAGAAGAAATGCCGGGTGGAGTGCGAAGAGGCACACCGGCAGCTGGTGTGTGCGCTCAACGGCCTGGCGGGCATCCACATCATCCGAGGTGCGCCCCCTAGCTGCACGGATGCCAGGGTCGCTGCACGGATGCCAGGGTCGCTGCCTCAGGCACCTACCAGGGCCTTGTTTGAGAAGGACGGCTGACCAAAATTATGCTCCAGAAAAATATCCAGCTATTACTGAAGTTTATCATCTGTCAAAGTTAAGCAGTTATAACTATTAATAGTAGTTACTATGTTTCCTACAAAGAGCAGGGGACTACCATAGAAAGCAAAAGGTAGACAGTCAAAAAAATGTTTTCCTGCCAGCGTAGTTACTGGGTCTTGCCTTTGTGGGGCAGTGCATCCTCACACCTCTGGGGTTGCGGGTTTGATTCCTGCACCTGTTAGCGTGCATTAGGAGGAGTGTGAAGGAGCCCTTTCTCTGTCCCCTGCAGGTGAGTTTGTGGAGGCCGTGGAGCTGTACAGGGAGGTGTTGCGCTCCTCAGAGGAGCACAAAGACAGGCTGAAAACCGACTCCCTCCAGGTCAGCGTCCTCCCGTACTCCTCTTCCTTGCTTCCGCCACGGGCTCTACATGCATTTATGTGCTACCCCTTTCCTGTGTCTGAACAGAGGCTACACGCCACTCACAATCTGATGGAGCTGCTCGGCGCAAAGCATCCTGGGATACCCCCGACTCTGAGAGACGACCGACTGAAGGAGGAGGTGCGTCCACTCTGTCCCTGTCACACTTTGCTTAAAGCTGTCGTCTGTAATGCACTATAGATACATTCTTAATGCATTATAATGGTCGGTATCAGAATTAATAAATCATTACATTTTCTACTGATAGTCACCAGGGATTGTAGTTTTGATTATAATACTTCATAAGCGCCAATGAAGCTTTCATCTATAATGCACCATGGATATCTTTATAATGCATTATAAAGGTCAGTATAAGCATTAAGGATGCTTTGTACTGCATTATGAAGGTATTTATATTGTATTATAGATGAGAGCTTTATAAAACATTCATAATGCATAAACAAACATGGCTATGATATGTTTTGCCCTTTTATAAATATTTGTAGCCATTTTCGTAATGCTTCATGAATGTATTATAATGTGTAATGAATGTGGTCATAGATTGTTACAGACAGGGCATTCACAGAAGGTGTTACCGAATCAGGTTATATACACACATGCTCATGTGAAATCTTCTACACGTGAGCATGTTTGTGTAAGTAACTTTGTGGAAGTTTGAGTGAGGGATTCTGCATTTATCTAAGTATAGGAGCTCCAGTGTGTAAATAAACTTCCCTGTAAGTGTATGTTTCTAAGGATTAAGTCTGTCGCTCGAGTGCTTGATTGCGTTTTTGTATCTGTGCCGGGATCCCCCCTGTGACCCCCCCCCCCCCGGTCCTCCACCAGGCAGAGCAGCTGAGGCAGCACTACATGACCAAGTCCAACCAGGAGGTTTCCGACGCCCAGCTGGCCCTGCAGCCTGTCCTGCAGAACATCAGCGAGCTGAAGGGCAAGGTGGGCGTGGCCAGGGGTGGGGACTGCATCATCATCATCATCATCATCATCATCTTTTTATGTGCATTTAATATACATATCCATATATGTATGTGTACATTTGTTCATTTAATTTATTATGTATGTACTGATGCATTTACTAAGTGCATTCCCTAAGCTGGTACAAAAACTCTAATCTACTAACAGCTAAAAATATTAATCTAGTAATGGTTTATTTTAACTTGGTTGTCCAAGTGAGTCACTGGTTAAAAATTCCGTTAGACCGTTTGACCTTGATTTAATTTGTCGATACAGAACGTTGGATTCCGTTACCGGTATCGCACATGTACTTGTGCTGCAGGTAGATCTGAAGTCCCCCTGGTGGCTGGACGTGGTACAGCAGGCCATCCGCTACTCCATCGACGACGACCTGGTGCTACGCATCCAGAATGAGCTGACCTGCAGCTACAAGCAGGAGCCCAGCAAGCTGTCCTTAGCGGACAAGTGAGTCGAGCTCTGAGAGCAGCCAGGCAGAGAGCAGGGTGGAAGGTGCCGGTAATTATTACAGAGATTGTAGTGATTATAGGCAGCTCTTGATTTGCGTAAAAACCGACTTGCATAAATCTGGACATGCACAAGAAATATGTGAGACAAATAGTTTACAGAGGCGCTAAGGCGAAATAGCACAGCATATGCTTATAAGTACATTCATAGTGAATTTACAGTACTTAAATGTTGTTTCATGTATTTTATATGTGGTCCTTAGTATGTCTTACTAGTATATTTTTGGCTTATTTGTGTCTTGAATGGTAAATCTGAAAAATGTAACTTTATATAAGGGTCTGTGGCATGGATTAATTACATGTCAGTTGAGAACAGCCTGTTATTATCAGCGATTTATATAGCTAATTAAAAGGGAAACATGCAGATTTGTGGCTTCATTTGCCGTGTCATGGCTTTAGTTCCTTTTAAGGGAGGTGTGTTGTTAACCTTGTTCAGCTAATTGTCCCCCAGAATAATTGTGTCATATTGTGTCGTACGCTGACTTTGCGACTTTTGTTTAATGGTTTCCTTAAATAACAATAAAAAATAGCGAGCATCATGGGAGTTTCCGGCTGCCGCTTTCGAGCTACGTTTCGCACGCGACCCCATACCCACGTGCCGCTGTGCTCATCCATCCCCTCAGGTTCCGGGATGGTCGCGGCCTGCAGTTCCTGCTCACCACTCAGATGGACGACCTGATCAAGTCCCAGAAGACAGTGCAGGAAGCCGTGAAGAAACTGGAGGGTCCGCCGTCCAAGGAGGTCATCGAGGAGGCCACCATTTGTCACCTGAGACCAGTGCGGCTGCCACTTAACAAGTGAGTGCTGGTCTGGGGGGCGGCCAGACGTCGCTTATGCTCCTGCCCTCTGGTTACACTCATGCAACATCTGAACAGCGCAGTTCATTACCTGTCAGTCACCAGCTGGTTTACTTGGGGATTGGGGGCGTAGCTAGAAATTCTAGGCTCACCTTGGGCCCCGGGCTAGACATGGCACTTTCAGTCTGAAGATATATGGGTCTCCCACAGTACACAGAACTCGCTGACACCGAAGACAATGGTACCCGTGGTCCCCACAGAGCGGAGGCATAATTTTCAGGGCCCCTATAAAGTACTGGATATAAAGTACTGGACCACCAAGTTTGCCAGGGTATCCATGCCCATCTGACGCCCCTGGGTTTAACCCCGTTAGGACTGATGGGTTGGCCCCATTGGCTGGTTAAAGGGTTTGTGACCTGTGATGCGGCTGTTTATTGAACTGTGGGAAAGCCTGTGCAGAGTCATGTGACACGGGGAAACACATTCAGGCCTCAGACAGAGTATTTCACTTTTCAGGGCTTTCGGGAGACGGACGGAAATGTCGGGGCGGGGGCTTTACAACAAAACACTTTTCAGGATAAACAAATGAATGGTCTCCTTTTTCGGCAGAGGGCAAGAATCTCAGGGTCGCATGAACGTCAGTTCAGCCGCAAAGAACCAGTTCATTGCATTCTGGGGAATTAAAAAAAAAGCAGGATAAGGTTATATAAATAAAAAGTAATAAAGATGAAGTGAAACAAACCAGGACAAAGAGAGGGGGTCACTTGTTTCTGAAGTGTTTTAACACGGCAAACAGTCAAAACAAAGGGCTTCATTCATGCTGTCTTAATTCCATGTTCATCTGTGTTAGCATGTATAGCGCTTTAAATAATGGACGTTCAAGCTGCACAAAGATATTTACGTTGTTTTGGAAGCTGAGATTCACAGAAGGTCAAGTGCGGTGACGTAAAGTGCGGAGAGTTTAGGGTCAGACAGCATCCAGTGTCCCTGGAGCAGCCGAGGTTAAGGGCCTTTTGCAGTTTGTTCGCTGAAAAAAAATGCCTCTCTTCTAGAACATAAGAAATTTACAAACGAGAGGAGGCCATTCGGCCCATGAAGCTCATTTGGGGAGAACTTAACTAATAGCTCAGTTGTTAAAATCTTATCTAGCTCTGATTTAAAGGACCCCAGGGTTTTAGCTTCCGCTACACTAGCAGGAAGACTATTCCATACTCTAACGACACGCTGTGTAAAGAAGTGCTTCCTGAAACTTCTCTCAGTGTAACTTTTTTTTTTTTTTTTTTTATTGGATTTTTATAATTAACACAGTATAACAACATTGGTCAACACCATTAATTACTGATGGCACCCAAATCCATTTAGTGAGCCCCATCGTGAGCTTTGCCCTTACTCCACAGCTGCCCCTTCCCTTATCACACTTTCAAACATTAAGTGGGGCAGTGAGGGTGTCGGAACTGTAAGAAACAAATTAGCAAAAAGTATGAAAAATAACACATAAACAAACGACTGGCGTTTATAGTTGAATGAAAGTTGCCCAGTGTTAATCTAATGAGGAAAACGTGACACCTCCTTTCGTTTCAGCTGCGTGTTTTGCAAAGCAGACGAACTATTCACAGACTACGAGTCCAAGCTGTTTTCTCACACGTGAGTATGCCCATGCCCGGGAATTGCCACACAAAAATACGAAGATGCACGACACGGTTGTCTCTGTATGGAAAGGGCTTACAGACAAACATGTAGACGAACACACAGAGGAACGTGCAGACGAATATTTATGTTATTGGGTAAATGTAGTGGTGTTTATCTGACATTAATAGTAATGTATGACACTATACATTCATACAGGACTGAGGAGAATGACTTGAAAGGGATACTTGTCCATCACAGGAAATTCACACACGGTCACATATTATGTACAATCAAACCAGCATTCTCCAATCTCATTTACAATGAGAGGTACTACTACAATGAAGATAATCAGGGAACTGTGTGTTTGTATGTGTTTGATGTAGTACAGGATTATATCAGTCGGGTGGGGTGTTGCAAAGGTATGAGCTGTTGATCGGGGTGGGGGTGGGTGATGATTAACTGCCCCAGTATACATGTTTACAAACAAAAAAAATAACAAAAAACCTTAGTTAACAGAATTAATCCTATTTTTAACGACTGCTATAGGAGCAAAACTTTGTTCTTTGTAGCTCAGCAGTGATGGCCTGATGGTTAGGGAAGCACATTTGTGGTCAAAAGGTTGCTGGTTCAAATCCCTGACCAGCAAGGTACCACTGGGATACCACCGCACGCACTGACTTAGCTGCCCCCTGCTATGTCATGATGTTGCATATGGATGTGTTTCCTAGTTATGTGCAGAGGTGGGAAGTTCAGGTCCAGAAAGTACAAATCCAGACCAAGGTTTTGTTTCAACCGTCCAGTTGAGTATAAAGAGTCACAGTCACAGAGTACTAAACGCATCGGTTAAAACAAAACCTTGGTCTGGATTTGTACTTTCCGGACCTGAACTTTCCAACTCTGGTTATGTGCTGTGCTGTGACAACAACCACTTTAAACTATACTACTGCAGTAATCGTTTGCAGGTATTGGGTTCAAGTCTCAGTGTGTTAAGTTTCCCTCTGATTTACGTCACTTTGAATAAACAAATAAATGAAGCTGTTCTTCGGCTGCCTATGAGTAGCAAACGACAAGTTTGGTGACCATTTATCCAGCGTCACCTGTTTACCTGACTGCTCTACTAACAGCTACTGTAGGAGTGTTTTTTGCATATTAGAGGTGCAATGAAAACACCCCAAATCCCCCCCTCCCAAGTGTGAAGGGCCAGACGGCCATCTTTGAGGAGATGATCGAGGACGAGGAAGGGCTTGTGGACGACCGACTGCCCACCACCAGCCGTGGCCTGTGGGCGGCCAGCGAGACGGAGCGCTCGCTGAAAGCCACCCTGTCCTTCGCCAAGGCCCGTCGCATGGACCCCACGCTGCTGGAGGAGGGCACCACCTTCATGGAGCTCTTCGAGGCGTGGAAGAAGGAGTACAAGGTATGCCGCCGTGCATTGTGGGTAACGTCGTCCATTTTGATTTTTCTGACCGACCTGTATACTGAGGCAGTAGCGTAGCAGGTCGTTTCACTTCGCTTGCACAACATAGTTATGAAGCGAACTTTAAACGACGGTGCTCCCTAATAAGGTTTCTGCTCAGCTGCCTTGTTCAGAGGTATGAAGATCGAGCCCTTTTAGATAAGCGTTTAGCTGTAGAGGAATCACATTTGTATTCTGCCCGTTGGGTCGGCAGCTACTGCACGAGTACTGGATGGTGCTTCGGGACCATGTGTCGGCGATTGACGAGCTGGGCATGGCCACGGAGCGGCTGCGGGTTCGACACCCAGACGAGCCCAAGGCAAAGGTGCTGCACATCATCGAGCCACACGAGGTGAGTGGGCGAACCGGGGGGTCCTAACCCCCACACCAAAAGAAAATATTTACAGATTATCAGTTTCTATACTATCTGGGTTTTAATTTGAGGATTTTTCTCCCAAGTTTTCTGAGGGATTCCATAATTCCATAATGTGGAACAATTTGTAATTAACTGATGAAATGAAGTATGTGTGTGCAATAGGCTCAAGAGGTAAGATTATTTATAGGACTTTTGCACTTCAGTAGAGGGGAATTCACAACTGAACCATTCATTCGGTGACACAGAACAGCAAACAGGATTAAACACAAAACAGGTCACACGCAAAAATTAACAGACCCTCCAATTTTTTTTTATGGGCGTATGCCCGTCTTGAAGTTTTCTGTGGTTGTGACATCGTTGCCTTTTTATGATACACATTTATTTTTTATTGTTGTTTTTTAAAAATAACTTTAGGTGGAGCAGAACCGAGTGAAGCTGGTAAACGACCGGGCAGTGGGCAAATCCCAGCTGCAGAAGAAACTCGGCCAGTTCCTGTACCTCTCGAATCTGGAGAAGGTGAACCTGTGACGGCCAGCTTTCGGCTAATCTAGGAGACGACCCTCTCGTTTGTCGTCGGTATCGTCGCTGCATTTTGCTCTGGCTGCACCTCATGCCCGCTCTGTTCTTGAACACCAATTTACAGTCCCAGGACAAATCCACGGGGGGCCTGAACCCAGAACCGTGCCCCATCTGTGCCCGGCCGCTTGGACGAGAGGTGAGCCTGTCCGCCGGCTCCACGTCGCTCGGTTGGCATCGCGTTAAATCGCAGGACCTCGTCACCCCGACCGGCTGCCAGAGACCTCGCTGTGTACCAGCGCCATCTGCTGCAGAGACCTGCCTCGCTCCCTGGATTTGGGAGGGAAAGCAAAGCAAATGTCTGTCCCCTGTTAGGGATGTTTTTACATTTATTTATTTCGCAGGTCCTTTCATCCAAAATGACATACAATTGAGACAGCAGGGTTAGCCAGTCACTGCAGTAACAGAGAGTTAAGGGCCTTACTCAAGGGCCTGACGGTGAAATCAATCAGCCATCCCCGGGATTTGAACCAGTGACCTTCTGGTCACAGGCACAGACCAGCAAACCATCTGAGCCACATTTCCCCATTAAACCCATTTAAAGTCAAATCAGAATCACCCAACAATGTAGGTACTTGTCCTGCTGACCCTTATCTTTTTAAATGAGACGAAACACCCAAACCCTGTCTGAAGGATGTATTGAGGAAGAAGAACATTTTTCAGCAGTTATCCTGCCTGTCAGGCCTACGCAAAACCTAATGACTATTCCAGAATAATCTGCCCAAAAATGGAAGAGATTAAATCTTTATGGATGCATATTTCACTACGTAGTTAAACTCCTCTCCTGACATTTACATAAGCATCCATAAAGACTGCAGTTTTCATGAGTGCTTGCGGTTACTTTTTTATAAATAGTTAAGCGCAGGATGTAATAGCAGTTTTCATGACGGAATTGAGGGTTTGGTGCCTCGTGCCGTGTAGCTATAAATGATGAAGTCTGGTGGGTGACTGTTTCCCCACCACTGTGCCAGTGGGCCGTGCTGACCTGTGGGCACTGCTTCTGCAACGAGTGCATCGCCATCATCCTGGAGCAATACAGCATGGGCACGCGTCGGCGGGCCATCAAGTGCGCCATCTGCAGGCAGACCACGTCCCACACGGAGATCTCCTACGTTTTCACCACCCAGGCGGCCAGCCAAGGACACGACATCCCTGTCAGAGTGAGGCTGCCTTCCCGGGTTCCAGGTTCCGCTGTCGTTAGGTTTTATTAATTGTTAAAACCTTTACTGATGAATTTTGACACACCTAGAAGAGGAAGTTTATGCAGGTTGGGTACCCTAAGTGCAAACTAACAAACATGCAGTGCAAAACAAGACAAAGTGCCAAGACAGTACACAGTTTGTAGGAGTTTCACTTACAAAAAAGTGTTCTGAGGGTAGAACGAAAAATGATTAGTTCAGAGAGAGAACCAGTCAGGTGGGTCCATTCAACTAGAAGGGGCGGGAGCAAGACATCTGATTGGATGTTCCCACCGCCTCTATTTGCTTGGACCAAATAGAGGTACAATCAGATAGCACCGGATGTTCACTACGGCAAAGACTGGTTAGATCGTGTCAAAAACATAGATCGTTTTTCAGATTGATTAGTAGTATAGTAGCTGATTTCAAATTAAGCCCCATAAAAACTTTCCAACTTGTTTTTAAGTAAAATTGTAATTACTAAATGTCTTTTTCATGTTCAGGAAAATGTACCTGAATCTAGGGCAAGGCTGCTGTAATTACTTTTGATTAATTATAGCAGCTGATTGCAGTTTGAATCTCTTTTTTTTTCTCTTCTCCAAGTGTCCTGAGCCATTAGTGTGTTTTAAGTGCAGTAAGGCTTGTTAAGGCAGGTTTTTAAGGTGGCACTATGGGAAACGTGCTAGTGCTGTCTGTGTCCCTGTCATCCTGACCTCAGGGAAGTCACTCCACCAAGGTGGAAGCAGTGGTGAGGACCTTAAAGAGGATCCAGATGGCCGATCCGGCGGCCAAAGCGCTCGTGTTTTCCACGGTGAACCCCGTCCCGAGCTGCCACCCCCCACGCACGACTGAACCCGGCCTGTTAAGGCGGAAATGTTACACTCGCCCTTCCACACGTGCGACACAATTCAGCGTGATGTACTGTCAGGTGATGCTGACCAGTGTTTCTTGTGTGATTTTCAGTGGCAGGGCGTCCTGGATATCATCGCACAAGCCCTCTTCGACAATAACATGGAGTTCTCACAGATTAATGGGATTCATAAGTTTCAGGTTAGTTTTATAT
>JABFEA020000029.1:17736399-17749321 GCA_019775915.2 Cyphomyrus plagiostoma | reverse complement strand
TATATGTGTGTGTGTGTGTGTGTGTGTGTGTGTGTGTGTGTGTGTGTGTGTGTGTGAATCTGATTGGATGAAAAAATCACTTATTGTTCTCTGTGCTTGTCGTTCTTAATCAGTGTTAATCAGTATATCACATTTAAATTCATGTCATCGTGGGTCATTCATTAGAATTCAAAAACAGCAGTGATGTATCTTTGGCACTGAATCTTCTCTTCTCTGGGAGAGGCCCGGGGCTCTCTGTGACCCTGCTTCTGGAAGATGGATGGATCATTGCGTCCTGGTTTCGCCCCTCCAGGAGAACCTTTCCTCTTTCAAGTACGACGAGAAGATCAACATCTTGCTGCTGCCGCTGCACACGGGCTCCAACGGGCTGAACATCATCGAGGCGACGCACGTCCTACTGGTGGAGCCCATCCTGAACCCCGCCCATGAGCTGCAGGCCATCGGCAGGGTTCACCGCATTGGCCAGACCAAGCAAGTGCCAGCTTTCCATCTCCCTCCCTAATCCATAAACCTCGCTGATCAGCATCACGCTAAGATCAGACCTTCACACTGAATCCTCTCCAGCTAGATTTTCTACAGCCATGTCATTCGTGATTGTCTTCAGACCCTGTGTGTGTGTGTGTGTGTGTGTGTGTGTGTGTGTATATATATATATAGATATATATATAGATAGATATAGATATATATATATATAGATAGATAGATATAGATATATATAGATAGATATATATATGAGGCTTACTTGCTGTGACCATCTGATAGTTGTGAGCCATTAACCTCCATCCCATCTTTACTCTGATGGCTGACAGACCCTTTCTCACGTCATCAGGCCGACCTTTGTCCACCGGTTCCTGATTAAATCCACCATAGAAGAAAGGATGCAGACCATGTTGAAAACAGCAGAAAAAAGGTGATTTTTATTTCTGGGTATAGTTGTTGGGCAAAACAGAGGGTGCAATTCATTCATGAAAAGCTGCAGTGAGCTTGGAGCCGATCTCAGGAAACAGGGTACGAGGCAGGGAGCGGCCTGGATGGGATGCTGCTCCAAACGCACACGCACTACCTCATACCTTTATGGGGACCATCCATTCATTTCTATGGGCAAAACCCTAAGCCCACATTGAAATCCAGCCCTACCCATAACCACAAGTAACCAAACACAAGACTTTTGGCGTTTTTTACTTTTTTTTTTTATTGTGTTCACAGACTTTTATAAAATTACGTTTCCCGAAAAAATGTCCCCACAATATGGAAATACACAATGTGATAACGTGCTATTTGGTTGAGTAACTAGAGAACCCTGAAAACCCCACTTGAGCATGAGGTAACCCACACTGCACCACAGACTGCATTACACACTGCATCAAATGCTGCGTCACGCTGTGATCCACACTGCATCCCACACCGCGCCACAGACTGCATTACACACTGCATCAAATGCTGCGTCACGCTGTGATCCACATTGCATCCCACACCGCGCCACACAACGAATTACATGCTGCGTCACACACTGCATCGCACAGTGTGTCACACACTGTTACACGCTGAGTCACTGTCTAAACCCTTGGAAGGAGCACATCCCTTAAAAGCTCCTAGAAACACAGCATGCTGACAGACTAGGTCCCGTCTTGATGGATACTCGAGATCCCCAGGCTTCGCTGTCACAGACGGGTGACAGGTTACTGCAGTGGCATCGGAGCAGTGCCAGACACGTAGGTTCTGATCTGGGATCTGCTCGTAACCGCTGTGTCTCCACCAGTCACAGCACCACCCCTGCCATGAAGCACTCGGAGGCCTCGGTGCTGACTGTGGCGGACCTGGCGGACCTGTTCACCGAGGACCATGAAGCCATGGAGTGACGGGTCGGGCCAGCAGGCCCCGGGCGCAGGCGGTGGCATTACGGTGGCCACGGAGGACCAATCGGCACACGCCGTGCTTTGTCCCCATTTATAAATGTGCACTTTGAGATGTGGGTGGTCATGCTACACTGTTCTTCGTATTCAGGGTTTCAAATTGTTTTTCTAGACTAGCACTTAAATTTCCTGTACGTAGGAAGATGCGTTTAGAAAATGCCGGTACCTATCTCCTGACTTGTTAATATTCAGCAGTAAGTCACCTTCCAGGGAAGAACCTCATTTCTGAAGAAGTGTATTTAAAAAAAACTCACTTTTCAGTCACGTTCCAATCTTGCTTTTGCTTTTCAGCCCCGTCTAGTTATAGTCTAATTATATATTGTCAGTCATATTGGTAGCAGGATTCAGTTTTTAGCCTTAATTGAAGGAGTTGGCTTAATTAACCATTGATGATGTCCCTGCATAATGTTTCAGAAAACCATTAGGTGAATCTGCAGAGGGCCATTCTTTAAGTAAGGGCTGGATCACTTTGAAAGATTTAAAATATCTAAATTAGTTTTTTTGAGGTCATTTTTTGTCAGTAGTACTATTTTCTAATTGGCTGCTGTGTTTTATTTTTAATTATAAGGCCCCTTCTTTTGGAAAGCACTACATTATTCCAAGACTTGTTCTCAAGAGAAATGTCAATTTGCTCCTTGTTGAAATTTCTCCATTGCAAATGTTGTAAAGAGGTTATTTTCTGTCTGTAAAAGTTCAGTTTCTCCTTTATTGTGCGACAGAGACACCGGGCTTCTGGGATGTGCGCTTGTTTTCCATCTGGCGAGGTCCTTTAAACGTGCCGCCTGGCCAGGAGCCACCCGATCGAGTCAGACTTTACAGCTCGTTTTATTCGCAAAACACAAACAGGCAAAGCCGGCCAGTGTCCAGAAATTGCATCCTGTAAGATGGTGCTTTAAAACAGCTAAAAAAAACCGGGGAGGGGGCAAACTCATTAAAGATGTGAGTAGTAGAAATGTCTCCACCCAACTTTGCTAGATGAGACCAGCAGGTGGTGGCTGTCGATAGTGAGATCACCTCCCGCGAGCCGCCCGGTAAGAGGAAGTGCCGCATTGCATCTTCTCACCCAATGTAATTTTGTTTCTCAATTTAATTCCATTAGGATAATGTTAAAGAGATGCATCCCACCAAGCCCAATAAGCCTGTGAAATGTATTACCTTGGGATGCAGGCCGTTCCCCCAAGTTTCAGCTAAATCCTTATTCAGCCATTTAACTACTCTAACAACGTACATTCAGCAAAAAAATCCACATTTCCTATTAAGTCTTAATCTCCTTACATTTTTGAATTTTTTTTTGCCAGTTGAAAATACTCAGTGGTACAAAAATGTTCTGTTTTGTGTAAATGGATCATAATAAATGTTTAAAGAAATTGTATCAATATTCAGTAGTGGGATGATTTAGAATTTTGAGCAGGTGTTTTTTTTCCTCTTTGTAATAGGAAAGAGAAGCTAATTGCAGCATTTGAACCGTAATGTGTAGATCTTTCCGACACTGCAATGCCGACATAAAGCCAGCAATCCTCCGGCCTCCTCCTGAGTTACCACTGCTCATGGCAAAAATGAAATTTTCCCATTTTGGTGAGATATTAAGTACAATACAATGTCAGCTATTGGTTAGCATGTTAGCGCTGTTATATTTGTGCCAGTGCTGATATTTAACATTCCAATAAATGTCTGTTTTGCTGAGTCAATTTGAACCATACAGTTAAACTGTTAACTTATGTCTTCTATGTATTTATATCTCTGAAAATACACCAATAAATGCCTGACTTATTTTGATGAAGGTCTCTTCCTTGTGTGCTGTAAATATGCACCATGTAATATGTCAGGTGTTTGTTGCCTGTTCTTCCGGTTATTTTATTTGATTGATTATTTTCCTGTGGGCTGAAAATCCGGGTCTACAACGCGGCCGCAAGTTCCATCCATGGTTCCATTTCCGCTCTAAGTTCTTTTCTGAATCAGAAATGTGACTATTGATCTTGGGTTGACCTCCAGCACCTGTGTTTGTTCATGCTGGTTCACACACAAAGTCCTGGAACTCAGGGCTTTTCGTATAAAAGGGAACAAGAAACAAAAAAAAAACAGTAAACACTGGGCCTGTCATTATGTCCCTTGCAGAATGTTCCTTGTTGAATAGTGCAATGCCGCTCAGGTCTTAACAGTGAAGTGTAAGGGAACATGGAACACAAAGTGACTGTTTATATATAAAGAAGTACATGCAAAAATGTTGCTGGGTGTTTAATTAGGATCTCCAGATAGCTTTACTCTGTTCCTGCTCTTATAGCGTAATTTACTGTTGGCTTCCACTTCCACACTTCCAGTTCTTGACTTAATAATCATCCATCCATCCACAGAATTCTGGCCACAGAAAAGTCTTTTCTTCATGTGGAAATTGCTTTTAGATGCTCTCAGCACATTAATGGTTGAGTGTGTTAAAGAATGTAATTTCCTAGAATAAATAATTATCTTGCACCCGTGGTTTAGATAAAGTGCAAGAGAGTATGAGAACAGGTAAGAAACACTTGGGCTCTAAGTAGCAATCCGACGGTCTTATTGGCTTTGCGTGACGGGTACAGGCTTTACAAATTCCGGGGAGGTGCCCCAAGTGGGAAGGTTAAGCGTTTGCTCTGAAGACTTTCTCCAAATCCAGCACTGAGGCCGAGATGTTATTGGGCTGCCCTTGGCTTGACTGCAGGGGTCCTTGTTGAAATGGGGGTCTTGGCAGTATAAAATCCTTTCGGTTATCTCTTAAAAAGTGTAGACAAAGGGCAGCAAACAAAAAGAATGAGAGCCTCCCCTTGCTGTCACTACTTTGTGCACGTTAAACGGGTTGCGAGGTGTCTGGGTACGGGGGTGCGTGTGTTTTTTTTGGTGGTGGTCGGACGTTTGCTCAGCAGGCAAGCGGCAGCTGCTTCTACGCTCCAAGTGAAGTAGGTTTGGGTCACCTTGGGCCTCACTAGGCTCCCGCTATTCATGTGAGGAATCTCATTGTTGGCAAGGACATCACTCAAGCTGGTGTTCTAGGACCAGAAGGAGAGCCCGCGTAGCGTCCGTGTTGAACTGCTCTCTGTGTGTCGGTGCCGGTGAGGGGTGGGGGCAGCGTTGACGGCCACTTCGGTGTGAAGATTCGTCAAGTCGGGAAGGGACAGGGTGACGGAGGTCTATCTCTAGAAACCACCAGAGGGATGTCTTCGAAGGGAGTACCTACCTTCTCGCTCACTGTGTGGTGTCTGCTCACCATGACTGCTGCGGAATCCTCGGTCTACCAAGACCCCGAAGATGGTAAGTGTCTGCCTTGGTCGCGTTCCACGTTCCACGCTCTATGTCTTTTTGCGTGCCGTTATTGTGACCGGTGTTTTCTGATGGCTTCAAAAGTTGGGTCCACCCCACCAGCGTGACACTTTCACAGCATGTGCGATATTTGTCTTTTTGTTTTGTTTTGTTTTTTTTTTGGGGGGGGGGGAATTTTGTTTATATTCAAATCCGATGCAAACATCTCTCCCGCTGTACTCTCGAGGCTGGACTCCTGCTAGGAAAATAAGACGTTTGACCCGACTTGTTTCTAGGCAATCCCCGGGAATCGGCAATAAAATTTGAATAATGGCAAGTTTCTCCAGATACTGAGAGCTGCAGGGTCAGGGAAAAGTCAGGTTTCTGCCAGTGAAGTGTGAAGTTGGTGCTTCATAGCCAACAGCATCATAAAAAAAATTGAGGATTGAAACTATTTGCTTTATTAATTATGACAAACTTAAAACATTTTTTTTAACAATTAGGGTTTTTTAAAACTTCAACACTCATTGGATGCCAGTGTTGAAGTTTTAACAAAAAATATATTTTTTTTTATTTCTAGCAATAATTGTTAAAAAACATAAACTTTGAATCTATGCTTAGTATTAAAATATAGATAAAAATGTATCATAGAAGCTGTACATTTAATATAGTGATTAAAAAATATATCAAGCCTAGAAATATAAAATTGTTTTCTCCTCATTTCTTTTTAAATCCTTGTATTATTTATGCGTCTTTTGTGTTTAAAAGGAAAATAAATCTCACCAATATGTAATCTTACAAATACGTGATCTTATCCCCTAGGGCTTAATGAGACGGTAAATTGTGCGAATGACCAGATGGAGCTGATCATACCCAGCGTCTTCTTCCTCAGCAAAGTGCCCCCAGTTTCTGTGAGTCATACCAATTATTGCTCTGAATGTTGTCCGGTCTGACGTGGGCTCCCGTGCTTCCCAGCTTTCTGACATATGTGCCGATGGCACGCAGGTCTGGGATCTGCACCTGAACGACCCCGAATGCCGCGGTGTCGAGTTCGACGGCAACTACGTGTTCAGAGTCAAGACGAACCTGTCGGATTGTGGCACCGTCACGGTAAGGCCAGGTGTACGCATGGAGATGTACCATGAAAATTACTAGGGAAAGCGGTTCGGTTCCTTATTACCGGATTTAATTTTTCTACCTCGCCGCAGTTCCGAAAGAAGAATTATGAAACATAAAATTGAGAGCCGAGTTTGCTACATATTTCCCATATTTTGATCAAATAAACCGTCTTTCTCAATCAAAATACAGAGATGTTATTGAAAAAAATAAATATATACACCTGTGGTGCTGAGAATAAGAAAAAAAACACGCCGCCCCCCCCCAAATCAGATATGCAATCAACCTTTTTATGCCGCTAATTAACTTGGCTGGGGGGGTGGGGGTTCTTCTCATAATATGCGCACCCACTTGTGCTAGATTCCCTGTTTCATGAAATGCAGATGAGGTCATGTGACCCCCCATAAGAGCTGTTTCCCCATGAGAAACGCCATGTTTTTCAGGTTGATGACAAAGAGCATATTTTTCACCAACCATAAATAAGGGCGTCCAGGTCTCCGCTTTCACTCTTTTCAAAGCAGTGGAGTGGGGGGGGAAGCCAGGGGTGGGTAGGTGGCTCACAGCACTAAATTAGCTGGATTTATATGGAAATTATAGCTGTGATTCAGGGGTACTCAACAGGGGTAGCCGTTCTTGGGTGTCCCACTTTGTAGTCCCCTTTTATTTCAGTCCCAGCTCACAGAGTGACCCCCACCCCCTACCCCTTAGACTGTGGGCCCCAGCCAAGGTATAAATCTCTACTTGAAGCCATCATTGAAACTGTTGCTTAGAATGCACAGGGCATTTCTCGTAAATCCTGCAAAAAAAAAAATAAAATAAAGTTGCTTTGTGCCGGAGAAAATCTAGCTCTCAGGTAGTCTTTACGAGGTTTTTCACATAACCGGAAATAAAGAAAATGATCTCAGTTTGAATTAAAGGTTGCAAGAAAGAAAAACCACAGCTTCAAGCATCCCTTTCACTGTTACTCTTAGTTGTCCTATCTGTCCTATCCTGGTGTTTTGTTTGCTAAAGATGTCAGTCTTCTATTTTGACGAGGAGTGCGGTGAAAGAATTCTTACCATTTGCCCTGGATGTTCAGATGTTCACTGTGTAATGAACCCTGATACCAGATTCCTTGTTGTACATTTACCAAAATGTGCTCTAATAAACAGAATGAGCTACAGTACTTTGCTTTCATAAGATGGGGTTCACTTGTCTGCAATGTTATGTCATAATACTGTGCGCCTGTTTTCTGAAGCAGTGTAATTTAGAGAAGGCTGCTTTGGGGATTTTGCGGCAATAAAAATATATTGGAAAGATCCATCATAAATAATTTACTCCAGCTACATTTATTTGTGGCCTCAGTACATTTTCCCTTCTTTGCAGGATAAATTTGATTTTGCTGAGAGGGAAAAGGTAAAACTATGTATTAATGGAGGAGGTATACAGTCTTTATCCCACTATTTCAGTAACACAATAATTGCTTAATTTAATACACTGGCAGAACTGCAGAGGGGGAATCAATAATCAAGTCATTCTAGTTATTTTTTAGGCACAGGTTGGTCAAGTAATGTGTGAAGAACATCCATCCACGCATTTTCCATAATCGCTTATCCAGTACAGGACTGCAGTAACCCTGGAGCCTTTCCCAGAAAAACAGGGCACGAGGTAGTGGAACACCCTGGATGGGATGCCAGTACACACGCACACGTGCACACACACACTTGCATTCATATCTTTGTGGGGACCATCCATTTATTTCTATGGAGAAAAAAAACCTTAATCCCCCAGCTATCACAACCTTGACCATAAGTAACCGAACACTTTTGGCATTTTTAGTTTTTTGATTGCAGTCAGGTTTTTGTAAAACTGAGTTACCCCTTGTGGAACAGGTTTATATCAACAGGTTCATATCAAATGTCCCCACAATGTAATATAACACATGCACACATACTATGGGCTAAACTGTGGGAGGAAAGCATAGTGAAGAAAACTTGTATAAATGCAGGGTCAAACTCTTCAGTTAACCTCCACCTGACTACATTTTTAATTCAACTGTTAAGAGATTCTGTAATGGTAGAGCTCTAAATTAATAAACATGATAAAGTTAACAGTTAAATGTATTTTTCTTCCTTTTAGACAGCAAATCTCCTGAGGTATATAAACCAATTAAAAAAACCTCACCCTGTATAGAGCCTGTGAGCTTATAAACAGTATGATTATAATTTCTCCTTCCCTGGCCAGACGCAGTGGTTTGTGTAGCCACCTCACTGCACACTTTGGGTGTTTATATATTCACTTGGTGGGCGGGGGGGGAGCAATAAAATATGTCTTGCCAGCTGAGGGTAATATATCCTTCCCAGCAGGCAGATGACCTTTTGTCTCGCATGGGGCCGGATGCGATGCTGATTTAACACTTTCGTTCCCTGGGTTTTCGCTGCAGTGCTCACGTGAATGAATTGTTCTTAAATGCCAGAAATAAAATAGCAGATTTGTATTGGGCAAGAGCATAAAACACGAGCTTCAAATCACATTAAAGCTTCTCCCAGGCTGGATGGTGTTTCTTAGATTTGCCTCGAGCAAGCTGAAGCAGTTATGGTCTGTGGAGGGCCAGCGCCAAGCTTCACGATGTCAACAATAAAGTTATAATTTTTCCATTTTTAATATAAGTTGATAATGTAATAATTACCAATAATGTAACACACATTCTGAAACAAAAACGTAATAACTGTTTGTGCATAATATAATAAGCTATTACATTGTTGGCTGGTTATTATGTAGCAGCCAATAATGTAATAACTTCCATTAATGTGCTAAAAATTACTATGTTATTGGTAGTTAAGTTATTGCCTGTTGTTACATTATTAGCTGCTAAAAGGGCAATTTTTTAAATGATTAATTTCATCTAGCATAAAAGCCACTATAGTAGACTTGTTAGATTTTTATTTATTTATCTATCTATTATTTGCACCATAAAAATATCCTTGCGGGCCGGCAATGGAACTCATGCCAGTTTTTGTCTAGGTTTAGTGTAAAGTTTAGCATTTACTGTCATCATTTACCTCGTTTAATGTCCTGCCTGTTGGATGCTAAACAGGCCTGCATATTATTGCAGATATGAAATCTGAAATTAGGCTTTTTCTTAGGTCTCGGACAACATGCACATCATGTTCATTAACACCATCCGCAATAATGACTCAGATATCATCACGAGAAGCTACGTCAACATCACCTTTGGGTGCCGATATCCCATAAATTACGTGGTCCAGCAGCCCAATGGGGAAAACATGGTCAAAGTGGACATCAGGTGAGCCAGACTGTTCATTACATATCCCCGATGTTACGTAACGATAGCCTAGGCTCAGGTTTAGCTAATTAGCCGTTAATCAAATAGTTATGAATGAAAATGAAGTAGATAAATTACAAGACTGAAAGCTTTGAAGTTGTCATGTAGTATCTGAGAGTGTTTCTCAGGAAGAACGCCAAGATCGTACTTTTGGTCTTGGCAAGACTGGTATTACTAACTTGCCTCCCAAGAAGGACCTTGGGGCACAATGAATCATGGGATTTGTCTCGTTCAGTGAGGATGCAACCGATGTATCTGGAGCAGGGCAAAAATAATACCTGGGGATTTTTACTGTTCTCTGTGTTAGTTTCTTGAGTATTGGAATGGGTCATCGGCAATGGAAGATGGACTATGCATATTGAGAAACACCCAAGGTGCTTATTCCCCTTATAGTGTCATGTAATGCCTGTCTCTTCAGGACAATCACTCTGAGCACAGAGGATGGGAACTTTTCTGTAGCCCTGATGCTGTACAAAGATGAGAACTTTGTGGACAAGTGGACCACCGTTCCTTTCCTGACACTGGAGGACATCATATACGTGAAGGTCTTCATGGTAAGCAAGAGGCAGTCGGGTTGAGTTCTTGGTCGTTGTGAAAACCCACCATGTTCTGCTAGACCTTCCCCCCTAGCCCAACGCCAAGATCATTTCCTGGGCAGCAATGGGAGAAGGGCCTTGAGGAGGGAGTTCGACATTAAACACGTGGTTTTGAAAATGACTGAAATGCGCCGTTTGCGCAAGTACAGGTACATTGGAGTTTCTGCATGTCTGCATATGCCATCATGCTCCTTGTTGAGACACACACACATATATCCAGTTAAAAGCGAACCTTGAGGGCCAAGCTCAGGGACTGTCTTTTATTCGGCTCTTCTGGAACATCCCTGGGGCAAAAGGGCCTTGTTGAAGGACACAACAAAGATGCGGGGACTCTGCCGAGGATGGGATTGAAATTGCTGGACCTCTAACCCTCTTCGTAGTTGGTGAAAAGCTCATTGGCTGAGGGTGTTATCTAGCAGGCTGGCTAGGCATCATGTGTTTCTACCCTGTCTAACATTCAGATCTGCCCCCATGCCCGACAAACACCTTCTGCAATGTGGATTTATCTCACAAGCTCACCCTTCACTACATCAATATGTTTGATGTGCTATTCGATGCATGTCAGCAGTTTTGGCTCGGGGATTTGTGACCGAGACAGAAACGCTTGTCTTTCAGATACCTGCTCATCTCACGCTGAGGTTAGAGAGATGCTGGGCTACTCCAACCAATGATCCGTCCAGCAACGTCGAGTACATCTTCATCAAGGACAGGTCTGTCATGAGTCTACCTTGATGATCTGAGCAGTGTAGATCAATGCCCCGCTGCATTTATGTCCCTTATCATCACTTCAAAATACAGAACGTACTAAAAGCTGTAATTATTATGACTGCACCCTGGTTTACGAGTAAGATAAGATAAGAATATCTCTATTGTCATTGTCACTTGACAACGAAATTGGGAAAATGCAGTCGACTCAAGGTACTCCAATATACAAATTGCACTGACTATACAAATTGCACTTATGAAATATAAGAATTAACAGCTCTGTTTCTGTTTGCTTCATGGCAGGGCTATTCAACTCATGCCCTCAATTCAAAATCCAGGCTTCGTTTTCAGTTTAATAATTACTGATTCTGATTGGTCAGAGGCTTCACACCTGGCTCACAGATAAAGGAAGGCTGGAAAATCAGCAGGGCTTGGCCCTTGAGGGCCGTGCGTTGAATAACCCTGGTTTATGATTAGCATATTGATGTTTTGATCTTTCTGATATATTATAGGGACAGGTGACATTCTTTTGCTTAAAACAATAAATAATCAATGATTCCATAACTCTGTCTCCCACACTCACCAGGTCAGGGTCACTGAGTGCAAGGGGAATTTATTGTGTCTGGGGCCCCACTCAGAAATGTACCTCGGTGTAGTGACAATTTGTGGCCAACAGGGGACGCCATGTAAGTGTGTGGTTTGAGTTGGTGGTAAACACTGCAGCTGAGCAAGGGGGAGTGGAGTCGCTCCCAGATAGCATAGGGCACAAGGCTGGGATGGATGCCAGTAGGTTTATGCTTTATGGTGTGCGGGAAGGACCTGGAACACCCAGAGGAAACCAATGCAACAACAATAAAGAGAACATGCAGTTGCAACAGAGGTGGGATTCGAATACCAAACTCTAGTGGTGTCAACAGAACCTTAACAGAGCCACCAAACTATTCATAAACAATATCTGAAAAAAAATTATGAGAGAAACAGTTTTGTTGTCAATAAAAAGTAATGTTGTTGCATTGAATTGAATACATATTATAAATGAAGTACCATATTTTTATGAGTAGTAGTGTGTACCAATTAAACAGGCCTGGAGTTGCTTCATTATTTGAGTATAAAAATCCACGCACAGAAGGACCAGTTTTATCATTTAGGTTAAGCCTTAAGTCTGTCCTCCCACTCTTCCTGGATCCTTGCCAAGTGCCACATACACTAAGCAAGACTTTGTTTTGTCACATGACCACACACCACACCCTCACAACGGTTATGTCAAAATTCAGACGGGTAAAATGATGCCGGGAGAATGCAAACGACAAGTGGGGAACCGCGGAGACAATGAATAACAAAACTGTCCGGTCAGCTGACGCTGAGCCCAGAGCCGTTTACGCTGCACGTCGACAGCTGTGCCCGCCTTAGAAACACACAAGTATTTATTTCTGTTAGCAACCGTGTAGCTAGGATACCTTTACCCGTTATGGGTTTGAAACACGAGTCACGCTACTGTTATTTTTAATTGTCGATATGAATATATTCTAATTAGTTCCTAATGAGTCCATTACAAAAAAAAATCTGTAATGGTTTGTGCCTGTGTGTTAAGGAGTACCTAAGTGATATTGAAAGAGTGTATGAAAGAGACTGTATGAAAGAGTGGTACATTAACAGTGATCTCTGGTGTTTATCAAACTGTTTTTTCAGTTAATTATCTAATAATGAAGCATGTGTCTGTAAGAAAAATCATAATTAAGGGCTTGTTGATGTCATAGTGGGGGGAACAGAACCCCTGGAAAATGTTCTTCTGTGTCGCTGTGAAACACCCCATTGCAGTAAAACTGTGATAGATGATCTCCAAGCACACAGAGGAGTTTATAAGGGCTAGGCCCTCAAACCTCAGTACTGGGGGGGGGGGGGGGGGGCCCCGGGGGGGGGGGGGGGGGGGAAATTTAAAACGGGGAGACGGCGGGGGAAAAAAAAAAAAAAAAAAAAATAAGGGGGAAAAAACGGGTGTA
>JABFEA020000029.1:17722329-17735997 GCA_019775915.2 Cyphomyrus plagiostoma | reverse complement strand
CCCCCCCCCCCCCCCCCCCCCCCCCCCCCCCCCCCCCCCCCCCCCCCCCCCCCCCCCCCCCCCCCCCCCCCCGCTCGAGGTGTGCTGAGGAGAAATTTCACAAGGGTCAGAGCAGGAGGAACAAAAAAGAACAAAAAAAATAAGAGGGATAATCAGGGATGAAAGCAACGTCCGCCACTCCATTTCCCAGCTGCCCCGTGGTTGCAAACGAGCAGACTCTGACAGTCCTGAGGAACGGTCAAGGTCCAGAGGCCCTCTTCCACATCCAGATGTTCAAGTTTGTGGGCAACACGTACAAGGATGTCTTCCTGCACTGTAACGTGCAGATCTGCCACAACACAGCGGGAGCCTGCCAGCCTGTGAGTGCCCGATGAAGCCCAACAGGATAGAGAGCCTGCATTTCTCCTGTTTTCTTTCTTCTCTTATTCAATACAGCTTTGAAGCGTATTTGAAAGAGGAGCACTATATGACATTGTTACCATGGCTGCAGTTACTTGTTATTGGGGGTGTGACTTGCTGTTCAAAGCTGGTTCCTGGAAGCTTGTTCCTTTAAAGCTTGTTCCTGGAAGGCCGGTGTCAAAGTTCTGGCTTTTGTAGCAGCTGAATTCTCATTTAATCAGACTTGGCGGAGCTAATTAGGCAAATTAACTGCGCCATTCAAAAACTGAATGGGTTGGATTAGGATCAGGGCTGATTTATCATGTTTTGTTTGTTTCGCAGATGATAACCTAGAGCAAATGCAAGCCGTGTTACTCAAAAAAAAACCACAGTATTTCTAAATTTTTGTCAGTGAACATAATAATGACTAATTAAAGTATGAAGGTTTTTAAAGAGATATTCTTTATAGAGATTAAGTTTACCACCTCTAGAAAGATGGATATTTTAATCACAGTTATATTAATTAAGATGTAATTTAGGATCAGAATTGAATAAATTAACATCTTGATGTGTACACTTAAAAAAAACATGCAACCCAAAATTTTGATTTCGACAGAACTGTTCTGGGGAAGGTGCGATGGCCCGGACAAAGAGGGACCTCACAGTGTCTCACACGGTGTCTTACGGACCAATCAGAAGGCTGCTGGACAACAGGAACAAGGCAAGCTTCAGTAAGTGCCTTTATTAAGCAGAAGGCATCTAAATGACAACTTGTCCCCCTAATAACCATGCAGGCTAATACAACAAGCCGGACAATCCCTGCCTGTCTCCTCTGTGCCACAGATGCCGGTGGCCTGCCGCCTGTGGAGACCTTTGTCCTGGGGGGTCTGCTGTTTATTCTGCTCCTCGTCACGGCGGTCTTCGGGAAGCTTTGGCTCCGGACCAGGTGGTCCTACCCCACACAGGAAGCACAGCTTACCTTGTCTAACGTCCATCACCTCTCTGAGGTGGCTTCCTGATGTTTAACTGGTCCACACAAATTCCTATAGAGTCACACGTTTTCTCTGCACCAAACAAAATTTCCAGATTGTGAACCGTGCTGCCCTTGCGCATTTCTGTACAGTGGATTATATTAATCAGACTAATTAACGCCACGAACAAGGCTGGGAGGATTTTTAGGATTAAAACTGGAGTAGTATGTTGAATGTTTGTTGCCTAGTTATCTTTCATTTTCAAGCATTTTTTTCCCTTTTTTCAAATATTTTTATGTATATATATAGATCAGATGTTACCGGACAGAATGTGTTTTATTTTATTTTAGATCTCAAATATATATATATATGGACTGGAAAATTACAATAAAGTAAAAAATAAAGGACTAGCGATAAGTGGTGGAAACTTCCCTTTTTCTTGAAAAAATAAAGCAATAAAAATTCACGGATATTTAATCAGGTTTAAATTTTGTGTTTCAAGAATGTCATTATGTAATAAAAATATTTCTGTCACCAAATTTATGCTTGAGTCCATATTTCACACTATGGACGTTTTGTTTAATTTAAAAGATAAGATAATTTACATTTTGAAGGACTGTACTGTATACATCTCACATACAAATACGTTGTTGCATTCATCGAAAAATACTGTTCGTACCAAGAGAACATAAATGAAAATAGAGAAGCACATTAACTGCTTAATGTAATGACGAATCAGAACATAACGTTCCTTAATGTCGGAAATGTTCCCATTGAGATGACGATGTACCCAGCCGCTTGTCTGCATTTATTAATCTTGTGGGAATGAGATGTCTCCAAGGACAAACTTTCAAAGATACATTAAAAGTTATGGTTCAGCAGTGTCTTGGGAACTGAATAAACCACTTCTATTAAGGTACAGAACGATCGAATGTACAGAAATTATAACTTATTATTATTATTAATAATAATAATAATAATAAACTAAATAATTATATTATTATATGCGGTGTATATCTTATAGACAATTAATGTAATTGTAGATTACTTTTTTATACAAAGAATGAAAATGAATGAATAAATGCTGCTTTGTTTCTCAATCTGGAGATCAGTCTGGTAACCCTGTGCGTAATGACGGCACATACTGGCGTCCCAGACAGTGAACAACACGCACTAAGTATAGATCGGCGAAAGTGCTAGCTTTGAAACAAAATAAAGTAGCATATAACTGAGAAGTATATGCGGTAATAATAATAGCAAATATCAGTGGAGTTAAAGCAAAGATCTGGTTGATCGTATTGACTCGGTAAGTGAGTTTCGAGTTTGATTTTGTTCGCATGTATGGGGTCGGAGATTAGTTTGTTAGTTTCCATACTGTACCGGGATATGAAGGGTCCTAACTTTAATGACAGCGTAAGAAATTGGTATGGCTGACTAACTGACGGACTATAAGTACAGGATCTATGTATTCATTGCGTTTTACCGTTTCTGGAAAATTGCAGACGTGCGATCCGTATTTCGGGCTTCGTTCATGCATTGTCGCGGAAGGCCGGAGTTTGTTATGCAGATCCCGGTCGGGAAATGCCCAGTCCGCGGAGCACGTCTGCAAACTTTGTTAATCGCTAAATATTCAGTGGATTTGCAAGTCACCATCGCACCGCACACTTAGCATTTACAAGCAAAATCGCCGGCTGTGGGCTGCACACTTTCCGGTTTTAACAAAACCCTAAGGTTGCCAGTTCGCCAGTTATCCATCCTGGCATGAATCCGGCCTTTTGTTACGTCTGCTAGCTTTCCCTAAAAATGTAAGAAAAAGTATGTTTTAGTGCTGCTTGTTTTACCTTTTGTATCAAAGTGTACAAGACCTGAAATCAGTGTTTTTTGTGTATGTGTGTGTAGTTGGTCACCCGCAGCCAGGGCGGTGTCTGCACAGCATGCAATAGTTGCATCAGGACGGGCTTTCCCCTGCTATCTCTGTCCCTGTCAATTAGAGCCCGGAGCAGGTCTGATTTCCGAGAGCCGGTTTCTTTGAATGCACAGGCACAATTTGCCCTTAAACTCATTATCTGACGTCGACATGCTGTGCAAAACATTAGTTTCATAATAGAATATATATTGAATTATCCTGTGGCGCTTTTCTCTAAAATCTGCCAACGCATCCTCTCCCGTTTTGTTTCCAAGACAGTGGTTAAGACACACACATGCATAAACTGTTTCAAAAACACTTTTATGTCTTTCATTTAAGAAAATATCGAGTCTGTTTATACGGAAACACTGTAACAAACCCGGATATGCATTTTATATGCAATTCAGTGTGTTTACATGAAACGCAATTCAGTGATTATAGGGACTCGAACTTCGTATTTAAGGAAGTTGCTACGGATAAACATCGGCCTACAGGGGCAGGAAAAATTATCCCGTGTATTTGGAGAAACCACAAAGCAAGGAACGATTAACGGTAAGGATTTGGCAGTTGAATGCAGAATTATAATTTGACCATTTGTTGTAGTTTTAGGAAACCAGCATCCGGTCATCATGATGCCACTGATGTAACTGCCAAAGTAAAACCAAGTGTACTGGCACAAGCCAACACCGGACTACCCTACTTTAATGTTGGGATGAGCTTTGTCTAACATATCTAGACGCTTCATTAAATGACCAGTACATCGCAAAGCATATTTCATTTGAAAGGTAAAGTCACTATTATATGATAGTCGCTGCAAAGTAAATTTTAGCAACATTGTATCAGATGTATAGTTTACTTTTTTAATGAGCCCTTTGTAATTGACACAATGTTAATAATTCCCGACGTTAAATAATTTGATTTTCTGGATATTTTAAGCAGTCCTTAAACACGAGAGGGAGCCTGTGTACTGTGCCTTTAAATTGTGTTTATGACTTGGTCTTACTGGTGGAGTGTCTGTCAAGTGTCATCCAGTGCAGTTTAGAAGCCTGCAAACCTGTGTGTGACCTCTCAGAGAATAACAAGAGGTTTCTAAACTGCCACCACCATGCTAAAAATAGACCTCAACTGGATTTGTTTCAAAACAAGTAACTACCAAGGATGTCTTGATGAAGGCTTTGCGTTGTTTTGAGTGATCGTCCTCCTTTGCTAGTCGTACATTTAATATCAAATGTTTTTTTTTCTGTAGCTGTAGATGTGTAGTAAATAATTGTTTTTTTAAAATCATAGTTTTATGTTGGTGTGTATTCAACAAATACTGTATGGTAGGTATTGTGAGAATGGTGCATTTCTCATGTGTTCTGAGGCGTTTGGTGCTGTGGAGAATGCAGAGCTATATATACTTAAGGTAAATAACTAATAATAGAACCAGTTAATCCAGGGCTGTAGTTCAGAAGTGAACCAAGCACATACACTGGCCTACAGCAGATGAGTGTAATCCTGTAGCATGCAGGCCTCATCTTCAGGGTCAGGAAGAAACTATCTGGAAAGTATATGTCTGAGATGCCTTTGTGTGGTACTCTGTTAGGCTCGCGGATCAGAATGTGTACTTGAGCCTGAAATGTGTTTATAATACAGCTAATGCAATAAGGGCGACCGGTAAATATCTACCCGCATTCCAGCAAAAGTGTTGTTTGTCCTTTGCTGCTTTAAATGTGAGTGATTCTGTGTATTATTTTTCCTTAATTTATGTTTCAGTTGAGTTCTTTTTTTTTTTTTTTTTTTGCATGTAATAAGATTTCACAGGTGGTATGGGGGGGTTTGAAAAGGGCTGTTTACCTTTTGTTGTATTTCCTGAACTGACGGTACGCATGAATATATCACATTGTATCATAAGAGAAGTGATTTGTTGAAGGCATCACACATTGGCTATATATGTAACACAAAACATTATTAGTATTCACTGCAGTGGAGACCACACTAACCTCATCTGTCCCCTGCCACGGTGATATGATGTCCTCTGTCACACTGACAGAACGTCCGGTTGGATTGAAATCTACCCAGTATTAGATTTTAGGCAAAAATTGAACGTTATTTCCCATTTTAGAGAGAGCTGGAAAGGTTTGATTTCATTTGTACGTTTTAATTGAGATTTACAAAAACACGATTGGCAAACAGATATGTGTTGTAATACAATATGTAATACAATAAGAATATGCAAGACGCCTAGGGATTAATGGAAGTTAATATGTATTTCGTTATGTTTAATGAATTTGATTAGTTCTTCAGTGACCATACAGAGCTGTTATTTAAAACCTTTGAATGAAATAAGGAAATTTACATGGTATAGAACTGCCCCAGTTCTAAGTCTGAAGCACATTTGTGTTGGTGCAAAATGCAAAACAGTGTTGCATAATATCATGGGGTGTATATTTTATAAATGGGTAGCCAATAAACTGATCGTATTGGGTGTTACTTGATAGCGGCTGTTATGGAGATATTCGATCTTCCTGCTGTGTTCATAAGCCCCAAGTTGCAAAACGTCCAATGTCTAAAAAAAGGTGGCATATTTCAGAAGAGGACATATTTCTTAATGAAGCCGTTTTGTTTACTAGGAGTCACTTTGCCAGTCCTGCACCTCGTGTCCGTCTCTGCCATCTGAAGTATCTCTGGCGATGATGCTTAAAAATTTGTCAGCATATCACGCATGTGAAAGACAGGAAGCCGAACTGTGTTTTCCAAATACATCCAGTATGTAAATGCTCTAACGGATATGAGTTGGTATGCAAACTACAAACCACTATCAGTAGGCCTATTTTGTGACTGAAACTGTTTTATATATATTTGTTAGTAGTAGTACAGTAAGTCTTTCTTCCAGACTTTTCTCTCAGATTTCTCCTCTTGATTTTCTCACAGAGCTAGTGACGCCCAAGATGGAGGAACAGCACAGGCACTGCGCAAACTGCGTAAACCGGAGGTGCATGGTCAGGCCGGAGCCTGGAGTTTCCTGCGACCTGGTCGGTTGCTCCCTGGTGTGCGGCGCGGTCTTCCACTCGTGTAAAGCTGGAGAGCATCGTCTGCTCTGTCCACGTGAAAGAGTGCCATGTGTGAACAGTGACTTCGGGTGTCCCTTCACCGTCCCCCGGCACAAGATCGCCGCCCACCTCAAAGTGTGCCCGGCGAGCGTGGTGTGTTGCACCATGGAGTGGAATCGCTGGCCCGTCAGCTACGCCGACCGCAAGTCCTATGAGAACCTGAGCAAGGATATCGACGTGGTGGAGCAGCTTGACATGGCTTTGGCCCTGCAGGATCAGCGGATGCTCTTGGAGTCGCTCAAAGTAGCATCCATGGTGTCCAAAAATGTCGACAGAAGGGCTAGCTTGGGTGAGGAAGTAACTGTAGTGTCAAAACTTCCGGACGCTAAAATAGCTAATGGAATCGTTGGTATAGACGAGGAGTCTTACAGTGAGCTCTATCAAGCTACAGTAGAAACCAGCAGAAGTTTAGTGGCAGCTTTGGACATCCTCAGTAACCCAATCAAGGAAATGGACTTGGTCAATGGAAAGATAACGGAGAAAAAGTCAGGGACAACTGAGGCACACAGAGAGGGAAGCAGAGAGGAAGATTTGGACCTGGAGTATGCAGATAGGCAGGAGTGTGACACAGAGTCTGATTGTGAGCTTGGAGCAGTAGGGGGGACTGATTGTGAATTTCCAGTAGGTGTCTTGGGTGATGGGAACAAGTGGGTGGAACAGAATGGGTTAGTAGAAGTTTTAGAGGATAGGTTGGAGGAGGATGGAATGACGGGGTTTGACAGGAGACAGCCACGTAATGGTTTCCACCCTGTATGGAGTGAACAGATCAAGCCGGGTTGGGATGAGATGGACTTTGATGCGGCCGAGTTCAGGCAGCCCGAGATGGACTCTTTCGAAATCGTTCAGCCTGAAAATGACCCTGTGGTGCCTTACCATTCCATATCTTTGGAAGCCCAGGAGCTGCCAGGTTCCCAGCCTCCAGCACTGGCGCTGCCACTGGCGCTGCCACTTCCAATTGAGTTTCCAGACCTGGTGCACGGAGATGCTCTGCAGCACCTACCTGTCGTCTTTGAGGACCGATGGTTGGCACGCAAGATGCACAACCTGCAGGTGCTCAGGGGCATGAGCATATGCACGCTAAACGGTCGTCGGGCCTTCTTCACCGATGCCTGCCCCTTCCGTGTGAAGAAGGAAGACAAATCGGTGGATACCTCTGATCTGGAAGTGACCGACGACCCAATGGGTCTCCACGGAATTGACGTCATTACCGCGGCCTTGCTCTTCTGCCTGGGAGACTCCCCTGGAGGCCGAGGGATCTCAGACAGCCGATTCGTTGACGGCTGCCGCATCGACTTGGGCACTCAGACCTTCTCCTTCCCTTCCGCCATATTGGCGACCAAGACCATGGTGGGTGATATAGCGTCGGCTCCCGCCTGCGACCACGCCAACCCACAGCTCTCCAACCCAAGCCCCTTTCACACTCTCCGGCTGGACCTGGTCCTCGAGTGCGTGGCTCGCTACCAGACCAAACAGCGCTCCATGTTTACCTTCGTGTGTGGCCAGCTCTTCCGCCGAGACGAGTTCTCCTCCCACTTCAAAAACGTCCATGGGGACATTCATGCAGGCCTCAATGGCTGGATGGAGCATCGCTGTCCCCTAGCCTGCTATGGCTGCACCTACTCCCAGCGACGGTTCTGCCCATCTGTGCAGGGTTTCCGGATCATCCACGACCGCCACCTGAGGTCCTTCGGGGTTCAGCCCAGCGTTCCTACACCGGCCGCCAGACCCCTCCCGGACAGGATGTGTGCATTTGCGTCGCAGTGGGACGGCCTGAGTAGCCTTCCCTTTGAGGTTCTGCAGCACATCGCCTCCTTCCTGGATGGCTTTAGCCTGTGCCAGTTCTCCAGGGTGTCACACCTGATGAGGGACGTCTGTGCCAGCCTCCTGCTGGTGCGTGGGATGGTCGTACTGCTGTGGGAGAAGACACTCCTGGCTAATGGGTCGTCGTCGTGGCAGATAAAGGACAAGGTTTGTGAACTTCTCTTTTATATCGTAAGATCTTAATAAAAGTCTTTGGAAATTGTTAATACCTATCCAGTTTTGTGAAATGATGCTACTTTGACGCAATTGCAAAGTCTGCAAGGAATTAGGAATTTTGGACTGAACTCCGAACACAGTTTAAATAAGATGGTCTGCAGGTCTTCTCAGCTGTTATGACATGGGGAGCCATGACCAATCGCTGATGCCTTTGGTTGTCCTGCCTCCCCTACCCCAGGTGTGGCAGTTTAGCACAGCCTTCGGCACCGTGGACGAGTGGAAGTTCGCCAACATCGCCAGCATGGCCGACCACCTGAAAGAGTGCAAGTTCAACACTGTGGAGCGGCGGGAGGAGGCCGTGCCCCTACCATGCATGTGCTACACTAGAGAGCTCACCAGAGAGGGTCGCTCACTGCGCTCAGTCCTCAAGCCTCTGCTATGAAATGGATCTCCATAAATCTCAATCGTAGCGCAATACTCAACCAGTTTACCGCAGGTTACTTTTACATTAAGAACTTATCACCATGTAAATATGTATTTTCTATGTCAGTGTTTTGTTTTTGTAAATTACTGTGATATCAGAATTGAAAAGCAGAGCCTTAAAGAAGTAACACTTAACTTGCTGGACATAAATTTCTATTGGTCGAATTGTATGCTGAGTTTTTATTGGCTGAATGTACTGCAAGGTTGTTATTGGTTTATTTATGTAAAAACTTTGCACGGTTTGATTCATAACGGGTGCCCTTTTTTTGGCAATAAAAACTTGAGAAATTGTGTATATTTTAGGAGGAACCTCAAGGATCTATGTATTTACTGACCAAACTTACACTAAGTAATCTGTTTCTCTTTTTCTCATGAATGGAAACTATGCATATAATCAACTTAATTTAAGTACCTCTTATGGTGTTGATTCGAATGCTGACAATGGGTTTTAGGGTATAATCTATCTGAATAATTGTAAAAAGACATTTTGATGAAAAATGTTTTTTCTTTACAATAAAAATAAGGATTATACTTTATTAAGATAGAACATTTTATACAATTTAAATAGATTAATACATTCTTAAATGCAGACACTACATCTGTTTTTGTGTAATTAAAAAGTAAAAAAAAAACAATACTATAACGTCTCACCTTGCACTTTACTCTTGAGTGTTTATTTTAAATCAGCTTGTTTTTTTCTGCAGAGAGGAAAGTCAGAGTTTCACTTAAACCCCAAAACTGTTTTTTTTTTTTTAATTAATTCTCAGTAGCATTGATTATGTTTACAGGATTTGCAGACTATTTTTTATTATAAAATGTTGGCAGATCTGTCAACATTACCAGAATAACTTTACTCTCTAAAATGTTTTTATACAGATTAGATAGTTTTTAAAAGGTATTGTTTTTTTCAATTTTCTTCTTTTTTTTTGTACGATTTTAACTTTGTGAATGAGAGGATGAGAAGGATGAACGGCATGTGAATAATTTTCTGGTGTCCATAAGAGGGAAGTTCTTTTTATTGTGGAGTTAATTACCTCTAACAGCCTTACAGACCTTCTGATAAAGCGATGCTGGCTGATTGTAATACGGGTCATTAGAAAAGACACATGAACTTGAATCAATCAGTGTAGTTTAATCATAATTAAGTGAATGTTAAAAGTGCATTTCCCCCCCTAATTTTCCTGTTTTCTATTTTCACGGTCGATATTTTTAGTTTGCTGTTGTGTGCTCTCTAGAATTGCAGAGTAGAAATTTGATTGATCATACCAAGCTGTGTCTCCATTAAATATATTTCCTCCCTTCCTATCTGTCCTTTATTCATGATTTAATGTTTTTTTTTTTGTATCCAAAATGTATGTTTACAAATATGCTGTCTTTCATTTTGACAAGAAACTGTATAGGTCAGGGGTCTCCAACTCCGGTCCTGTAGAGCTACTATCCAGTAAGTTTTCTATCCTACCAGGCTTCTGATGAGCCACACTGGTTTTAAGGTAAATACCAGGAGCAGGTGAGCCTCATCAGACCTGTTGGAGACCCCTGATTAGATACAGCAGGTACGGTTGCAAGAACATATGGCACATGCCCAACAAGTATTATCTAGTGTTTTGTGTGTGAAATGTTTTTTTTTATTATTTTATTTGTTTGCAGGATAGTAGTGCATATTAATGTTTTAATTTATAACCAAAACTTTCTTCTTGGTGTGTTTTGTCTTTCCATAACCATTTATGTGTGATTTTGCTTGGGTTTACAAGGCAGAAAGTGCATGTCAGTCTTGATGCTGTGTAGCGCCCGTGATCTCGGTGTCATTGAAGTTGTTTTCCAAGCGGAAATTACAGGTACTGAGGTCATGTTTTGGCTTTGGAGACTTACTAAGTTTCCCCATTCTAGGAAGGCTATATCTTATGGCAAGTAGATAATGTGTTAGAACAGAACTAAGGACAGAGCTTAATCGTAGTTAATAAGAGACTAAAAATGCTGAAAATCAGTATTGTGAAGTCAACAGAGTGTTTGTCACTTTGTTGTATTTATAGGCTGTTTTATATTTTATTTTTGCCTTTTCCTACACAGCTGAACTTGATCATTTGTATTTTTTCACTATTAACACTAATATTTTGTTTGCTTATTATAATTCTTATTATCACAAATGTGTGTTGCTGTTGGTCATCCTCACAAGATAGTCCTCTGAAAACAGGTGTTCCTGCAGTTGTAGCAGTAAGAGAGCATCAATCATGGGGTATCATTGTAGAAGGTGTGACTTACATTCTGTTTGATTCTGTGGCAACTGTTTGAACAGGCGCACATTGAGTGGATCCATGCAGTATTTTAACCACGGGAATCCGTAATTGATGACTGACGTATTGTCTTATGTGCCATACAGTGCATAACATGTTTGAAATAAAATATTCTTACCAGCCTGTGGAATATGCTGCAGTATACTCTTTTCTCTTACACAAACATAGAAAACCTGAAGTATTACTTGAGTCTAGCGAAAGCTGGAAACGTGATGTACGCCGTTTTGCCTTAATTATACTTAATTCATCATTATGCAACGCCCAGTAGCTACTGTATATGTAAAGGTAAATGAACTGCATGGTTCCTGATCATAGATGTGATTCTTGGAAAATCTGTAGGCTGTAAAACGCAGAGGCGTTTGTGTTTTTTATGCTTTCAGTGTTATCCTTGCCATTTGTTCCTGGTTATTCAGAGTATATTACAGTTGTTCTAATTAGCGCCTTATTTTTTCCAGTGTTTTCTAAAAATAATGGCATTTCAAAGGCGCTACCTTGTGTTAATTTCTCCCAGTATTCCCATTAATATTTAGTTCTTTGAAACGTGAGTTATCGTTAAATACGTGCTCTTTGTCCCATGTAAACTTATAATGCTTAGGATCCAAGTGACTTCTTAATGCAACAGTTCTGCGGTCTGCGCATCTGTAGTATAGTTACCTAACAACACCTCAAAGTCTCGATTTTCAATATCCATCTCATAAAATGTTCGTATGAGTGTGCGTTTACACGCAATTATGTAGGCCTATGCGCACGAACATATTGTGCGTGTGTGTAATTCGTCTTTCTTTAATTATTGTAAATGAAGGTCACCATAAGATGGCGATATAACAATGCGTAAATAGTATTTTGGAACCTCTTATGTAGGAATTATTGTGAGTTGCTGTGGCATATTGTTATAAAAAGGAGGCGATCCTGGGATTCATCTCATCACTCAAGGTTGCCAACTCTGGTCAGTTCACTGGAGTGAAATCTGCACGCACATTAACACGAATTGTAACAGTTTAATTACCTTGTAATTAGTCGGTTTTGCAAACTACCCCAGTACTTTTGATGCAGCTAATTTTAGGCTTATCGTTGACTGATACTGATTTGCCGTAAGATTTCCTTCGTCATCGAGAGTCTGAAAGCGTGTCACGCAAGCTGCGTGAGAGCTGGCAACCCTGCTAATAAGTACAATATTTTGACAATTTAAGTAAATATGTCAAGTGAGAAATAGAACAGAATCCCAGTTAAATAATATTATTTGACTTAAGTTTGTTGGTAGATGGTAAGTGTTCATTTTGATTTTGTGGTCGATCTTAACAGCTTAAAACAGCAATGTGTTGAAGGTATTTTCTGAATGCAGCCGATTTAATAAGTGGTTGCTCAGCGGGATATAATCACTTCCATATATCTTTGTCTATCGAGTTTAATATATCTATTATTAAACATTTAAAATGCAGGTGATGTTGTCATTTAGCAAACAGACTCAGAACCTTAATGCTACTGGTATGATCCACATGGCAAGATGAGTCTGAATTAATTGGAGCTGGCCCAAATGTCGTTCAGAACTTAAACCGGATCAGGTTGAGGTGCCTTTTAGCACAATGGACCAATACTGATCTGAATCCATTTTCTGGATTTGAAACTGGGCCACATATAGGCCAGATTTACATTGAATGTTACCAAATCTGGCTCGTATCTGCACCTGAGTCAAAAGTAAATCCAGAGGAGTTTCCAGTGGTGGGGGAGTCACTGGCTCTGTGGGCTAAGCCTCTATAACTTTGATCAGAAGGTTACTGGTTCAAGCCCCACCTATGACTCCCAAGCTGTGAAGGGTGAGATGATAGTAGTGAGGAGAAGCATTCCAATGTATGTTTACTTGTGAAAATGGTGCATGTTTCTTTATTAAATGTGGCAGCATCTCATGTTTTCCAGACTGACTGCCGATTAGTTCAGCTCCTGAATCCTCCTTATGTGTGCCACTGGCAAGTGGCTCTGTTGGTTAAGTTGCTGCACTCTTGAGTGGGAGGTCCTTGGTTTGAGTCCAGGCCCTGATAGAATGTCTGTGTATCTGTGGGCCCCTGAACAAGGCCTTTAACCCCCAGCACTTGGGATGTCTGGTGTGATATGCTGACCTCCAAACTGTGGAGAGCAAGGTGGGGCATGTAAAGAGAGGTGTAACTGTACTTACTAACTGCTAATTAAAGTGTGATACATCCTTTACTTAGGACACTGAACTTAAAGACAGCATTGTTTCCTCTTATACCTTCCCCGTAGATTAGAAGTTAGACAACATGATGCACTCCCAGTGGTGGTAAGGGCCCACAGACATGTAACTATTTTATCTGGCCCAGGCCAATGCGCGCCGGATCTGGTAAGTGACTGATCATACGTATACGGTCAGGCCAATGCGAGCCGGATCTGGTAAGTGACTGATCTTACGTATACGGTCAGGCCAATGCGAGCCGGATCTGGTAAGTGACTGATCATACGTATACGGTCAGGCCCATGCGTGCCGGATCTGGTAAGTGACTGATCATACGTATACGGTCAGGCCAATGCGCGCCGGATCTGGTAAGTGACTGATCATA
>JABFEA020000029.1:17685515-17701762 GCA_019775915.2 Cyphomyrus plagiostoma | reverse complement strand
AATAAACCACTAACTTACATGTACTATTAGAGCATTTATGTAATTTATTGAAACTTTATTTTACCAGGTAAATTAACAAAAACCATGATATATGTAACATTCAGGAGAAATAGCAGATTATGCATCGGAACTGCCTTGGATACAAACGTCATGCATGTAACTAAACTCTTCAGCCAATAAGAGCAAAGGTGTGTCGTCACGGAGGCGGGTCCAGTTTGCGCAGCCGGGTGAGAGGTCGCAATGCATCTAAACATAATGCATTGCGTCAGGATCAGAATGCGTTGGTTTACCAATGACCAAACTGCGGAAACAAACTGAAACGTGGACTTAATACAGAGGCTAAAAAAAACATATTTAGGTGTAATTTTGGGGGGCTGGGATCCAACTAATTGGTTTTCCATTATCTCTTATGGGAAAAATACGATTACAACTCAAACTTTTTAGACTTCGATCCAAAGTCCGGATTAAGTTCGAGAACCAAGGTACCATTGCATGTGTGTCTGTGTACAGTATATATATATATATATATATAAAGCTGAAGCACACAGAAGTTAAAGCAATTGAAGATCTGATTGATTGAGGGGAGTGCGGACAAGAAGTGTCAGAAACACAGACAGGTCTGAAGCATTGAATAATCCATCTTAAAGCTCATTACGCCAATGGCCGCTTTTATAAATGGATGCAATAAATCTCGTAAGCATAGCAGGTCAACAGCAAGACAGATAGCTTGTTTCTCTGAAATGGGGGGGCTAAGATCAATCAATCGCTATTGCAGGTCTTTTCATTTATCAGTTTAGCAAAAAAAAAAATTCTCCCTCTAATTGAAGGATTTTAAAGGTTTTTTAAAATCAGGAAACCCCCATAGAAACACAGGGCACAGCTACGTGGGATCCCCCACCGCTGGTGGGTGATGTAAGCAGGTAAGCACTAAAGGCCAATGGGGAAGCTTGAATATTTCTCACATTGTGAGAACTCTCATTTTTAAATACATTTCTTTCAACTGCCTACTACTGTTCTATAGATCCTCAGCTTCAAAATCCCAGCTAAAATATAAAAAAAAATGTTGCTGCCAGTTTAAATATGATTTTTTTTTAAAAAAATGCATGGGAAATTGTGCCATTCTAGCATTTGAACATTAAAGGTATCTCTTAGCAGCAAAGACAGCACCAGGAGCTTGCAGGGAACCAATCTAACGAGACAGAGATATAAAGCTGAGTCCAAAGGAAAAGCCCGAAGGGCTGTTTCTCCCTGTTTTTATCTTTAGTTGTATATTACATTTGTCCCATGTGACCGCAAAGGATTTTCAATTGCATGTATTTTTATTTACGTGACATACAAAATGATTACGCCAGCATGATAACATGACATTAGGGCCTGTAACCTCGAGGGCTCAGAGCTGAAAATTCCTTACACCCTGAGCTCTTGCATTCTCCCTGGATACACCCGGGATCCTCCCCATATGCTCCCTGGATACACCCTGAATCCTCCCTGCATCGTCCTTGCATTCTACCCAGATACACCCTGTATCCTCCCCGGATACACCCTGGATCCTTCCCATATCCTCCCTGGATACACCCTGTATCCTCCTTGGATACACCCCGGATCCTCCTTGGATACACCCTGGATCCTCCCCGCATCCTCCTTGGATACACCCTGGATCCTCCCCGCATCCTCCTTGGATACACCCTGGATCCTCCCCACATCCTCCCTGGATACACCCAGGATCCTCCCCAGATCCTCTGCACAATCCTATATTTCCTGTTAGGACCTCACTTTCCTCCTATGCCCTAAAGCAGTGTTTCCCAATCCAGTCCTCAGGAAACCACAGGCAGTCCACATTCTTGCTCCCTGTCAGCTCCCAGCACCCCTAAGAAAAAACAATCAATAGCATGAAATACCTAAAGTAGGTGTGCTGGGAGCGGAGGGGGGGGGGGGGGGGTTTGGGTGCAATTTTGTGGACTGTCTTGGGGTCCCCGAGGATTGCGTTGATGGACACTACCCTAAAAGCACACGCTTTTCAAGGGAACTTGTCTCTCTTGTCAAAATTTGTTTAACATGTGTGGGTAACTTGCAATGGACCTGCTCCCAAAGGTTCCTGAGAATGAGTCATCGTACTATTAACTGGGACTAATAGATACTAGCCAGGGGCTACTTGTGTGTTGAAAGGAAGGAAGGCACGCAAACAGATTTTTTTTTCTGATCCCATCCCTGGCCAGCCCCCTTAAACTCTGAAAAGGCCCAGCCCTTTCCCCAATAAATGCCTTTCGTGCTTCCCAATGCCTGTGTCACCTTGTTCTGTTTCCTGCCTGTCTAGTCGTGAGGCCTGAGGGATTTTTTACAAGGACATTTAGCTGAAAAAAAATCATTAAATACCACTGAGGTTTAGAAAGTCGGATGATCAGCAAACAAATCATGAAAAGTCAAAAGGAGACAAAGCAAATGCTGCCCAGATGTTTCCTTTACTCACGTCTCCATGGCGTCCTCCTCCAGGACTGTCTGCACCGGTAGGTACCCCAGGCGAGGATGTTTGGCAAAGTACCTCTTCGATCGAAACTTATTTTTCAGCACGGTGGTGAAATCGCGCATGTCCTCCCCAGAGGTCGTCTGAAAGGTAAACAGGCCGTTTTCCAACAGACTCTTTCCATTAATTAAAAACAAGGATGATTCCCAGAAGCAAAACTCACATGCAAAGCTGCCATTTTGCTGCCAGTTTAATATCGGCCCCTTCTATTTCTCTTTTATTTTTAATAAATATATATTTTTTGTAGCGCACCTGTAGCTATTTTCCGGTTCTGGACTAAATTAAATGTTAATAATGTAGCAGTGGGCCAGCAACACAAATATTGATATTTGCGTTTCGGCCTTGCCCGAAATCACCTCTGAAGGTATGACCTCATAAGACAAATTACAATAACCACACTGTGTAAGCAAAGCGAATCAATCTTTGTATCTTCAGAGATATCTTTCTGTACTCACACTCTGTGACACAGAGTATCATCGTACTGGAAGGAACACATTTATTTCTTCACAAAACTTATGCTTGATTCAGTCTACTGGTCCGTCTTATCATGATACTGAAAATATGAAATAGGTTTATCATTGGGGGAAAAAACTAATTTCAGAACAAATAGATAAATGGCTAAAAAAGTTCTTGAATTATGGAAGGAGATATTTCTTCATCATCATCATCCTCATCATCATCATCAGCATCATCATCCTACAGTGTACTGGTTTTGTGTCCAGAATGTCCTCTGCCTTGTGCCCCGTACTTCCTGGCATAATCCATAGGAATGACCTTGCACTGGATAAGCAGTTTTGGACAACAGATGGATATTATTAATAGTGGTAATAATAATAATAATAATAATAATAATAATCTTTTTTATTATTGATCCCCTCATTCTGTAGATGAGAGCAAGTTAGCTGTTATGCGTAGCCACCCATAGCAGTGCCCAGGGATCTTGGGGCCCTGGTAATGGCTAATATACAGTGTAGCTAATAGTACTAGATAAGGGCACAGGATTTGAAAGAGAGTGTTGAAATTTTACATCTCAGGGAGGGTTCTGTTTTAGTGCTTTACAGATTTATTACTGTGACTTATCAGCCACTGCCTACATATATTCCAGTTTTGTGTTGCTTTTTGCACTGTCTGTATTGTTTTCACACTGTATTGTTTTCACAGTCTGTACTGCTTTCACACTGTCTGTATTGTTTTCACACTGTCTGTATTGTTTTCACACTGTCTTTATTGTTTTCACACTGTCTGTACTGCTTTCACACTGTGTACTGTTTTCACACTGTCTGTATTGCTTTCACACTGTCTGTATTGCTTTCACACTGTCTGTATTGTTTTCACACTGTCTGTATTGCTTTCACACTGTCTGTATTGCTTTCACACTGTCTGTATTGTTTTGCAGTGTATTGTTTGGTACCGTCTTTATACTTTTTTAACAGGCCCTTAACTAGATATTCACGTGGACGGTGGGGGTTGATGGCAGCCCCACACAGGACTCACAGGGGTGCAGTACTCCACCATGGGGTAGTTCAGCTTGTGGCCCTTGGCCGTCCGCCCAGAGAAGAAGCAGCTCTGACACACATCATAATTGAAGTGCTTGAGGCTGCGGTACCTGTGCAGATGGGGCACAAAGTCAGGTTTCCTGCTTTACGTATGAAAATGGCAACTTTGCCTACAGAAAAGTCAAAGCAGATCCTGAATCTATATACTGTTCCACTATAGGAGAGGGAGCCTAAGAGAGCTTAGCAGACCACAGTCATAATCATCATGCTTCTATTATGATTATTTAACAGAAAACCATTAACAAAAGTACTCTAGTTAGACCCATCGTTTTGTGACTTCTGAATAAATTTTAAACGGTTCTTACGCCAAAAATAAAAGGTAAAAATATTCGCACTGAATATTTAACATGGTTTAATTAACACGGGGAGAGTACTGGAGGAATTTGAGTTCCTGTTCTTCCCACAAGTCACCACCTCCTTTTCCTTCCCAGCAGCCCGCACAGTTTTCACATTCTTGGCCACTGGCCATCCCAGATGTGTACCTGAGGCCCACAATGGGAAACTCCTTACAGATGTTGCATTTGGCCTGGTGTTTGGCCGTCTCGGCGGCTGCCACGCGATGGAGGACCGGTAACCACACCATGGATTGTGGTTCCAAGCGCATCCATTCCACAAACTGAGCAGGTTCTATTCCCATCTCTCCTTTCACCTGCAAGCGTGGAGAGACACACACTCCATCCATTGGTCATGTGGACAGAGAAACATCAGGGGACAGTAGGGAGCCCAGGTGGGAAGGGTTGTATGTCATGGGATCCTGGTTGAAGTATTTATGTTCCAGACCCAATAATTATTTATGGCAAGCCTGGCAACTTCAATAGAAGACCACCAGCATCAATTCTCATTCACGCTACAAACATCCCCCTAGGTCAATCATACAAAAAACACACCTAAAGCATGCCTCTTTCATCCCAATAAGATACTCCCTCACCTCCACCCATGATGATTGAGTTGGAGATATTAACTCGTCTGAAAACAGGGTAGGATTCCTCAACTGAGCCAGGCAAGGAAATCTCTGCTTAACATCTTGCATGTAGAATCGCTTCCGTACAGTAGAACAACGTGGAGACCTTTTCTTATTCAAGTCCGGCTGCTTACGTGGCAAGCTGACACTCGTACAATTACACAGTAATGAATCAATTACACTAGGATAATAAATCACTGGGCCAAAGGCACAATCTCTTCATTACATGGTACATTAAATGATACATACTCCCATACGACGTGCCAAAACAGAGTAAGTGAGAGCCACCTGTGGTCAAGGACTAGATGGAGGATCGGTCTGGTTTATAAATGCTCTCTCCGGCCTTCAAGGATCCAAATATATGAAGGAGATCAGAAGAAAGTATTTTTGGACACAAGGACAAAATTTATCGCCCATTTAATTCCAAGCTTCAAATACGCGAAAACAGGACTATGGGATTTTTATAACCATACTTTAATCACATACTTTGTTACATGGAATTGTTACCCTTTGAACTAAATTCAAATTATGTCCAAACGTTTGTACTACATCACGTGAGGGATTTCTCGTAAGTGCCTCGGCCAAGTCTGGCAGCCGTTTGTGCTTGGTTAGCGTGGGCTCGGCAAGCGTACGTGCTGGAAGCAGCTGTGGACACTGGGTGCGATGTTACTCCCCCCGAAGGCCGCCACCTCTCCCAGCTGCCTCGGGATCTGGATGACATCCTGCAGTAGCATTCCCAGCTGCTTTTGGTCACAGGATCCCTCCGGGGAAGCCACTTGCCGGAACAAGTCTGGGACACACCAACCGTGCAGAATTTCACGCCAAAAGATATAAAAACAAACACGAGGAGTCATAGTCAGCAAGACGAGCATGAGTAAGTGAGGTCAAACGTCTTCAAAAGATTCTCAACGTTGAATGATATTGATTTAGAGGCAGTTCAGCCTCTAAAGACTATACACTATATAACAACCATTTACTGTTCAGCTTTCAGTCTTTATTAGTACAGTTATTTGTAGTATCATGCAAGTACAGGAATGTTAATGCTAAGGTCTTCTGAGGTCTTTTAAGGGCGCTGGGTTGTGGAGAAGAACGAGGCAGCTCTAAAAATACCTTTAACCTCCACATATAACAAGACTGGACATGCTATTTCTATACCCTCTGGCAAAATACAGTGTTTCGCATAGAAGGTGATTTGCATTGGGAAATGTTATAATTACAGAGTTGCAAATACAGTGTAAGAGAAGTAATGTACATCAGCATTATCTTAGGCTAGAGGTAACGAACATGCTGAAGCCGGTTAGCTCATACACAATGAAGTGTATTGATTCCTCTGCAGTGGGTGCCATTCGCGGCAGTCCGACGGGCAGCGTAAAAACCGCGCTGGATGGTGCAGCCGCACTGGAGCTGAACCGAATATAGCCCTGTTCTTCATAGGAGGCCTCTAAAGGTGTCAGGTCTTGTTACACAGTGATATGTGTGATTTCTCCCCTTGCCCCCGACGTACCGACCAAAAACAGCACTCAGAGGGATAATTCTTCTGTTGCGCTGCACATTCTCCCAGCTGGAATTACTCGGAAGTTACATATAAAGTATCCATGACTATCGTATCTGCACAGGCTGTTTTAAAAGTTCTGTTAGTGTGTGAGTTATATTCTAGGTATACTATGCTACATGTTACTGTTTTTGGCATATATTTAATATTTCTAAACAGCTTTACATTTTTATAATACCTCTAATATATTCTTAATTGAAACTTGTTTAAATACTTGCTCAAAGTAAAACAAATACAGCAGATCAGTTGTTATTAATACACCCAAAACTAGCTAGATAGAAAAAGCTAGAAAAAAACACTATAAGACAAAGAGTGAAACCACATTTCAGTTTGCACTGAATGGTGATAAAATTGTTACATATTCAAGAGACCATACAATAATTTAACACATTAGAACGGATGGATGGAAGACCCAAAGCTTTATGTATACTTGCATTCATATTTGTCTTCCAGATGCCCTTGGGAGAGAGACAGCAATCCAATTTTCATTGAAAGCGCTTGAATCGTCCCACTCCGACCTCTACAGAAAACATAGCGAAAACATCAGCTTACTAATTAGCAATGCCTGGTTGGTTATTCAGGCTTCGGGATTCATCTCCAGCAGTTAACAACATTTGGCAGGATGATACTGTCATAATCTCTCTATGGACGTGTCAGTTTCATTTTCTACTACATTTTTTGCAGGACTGCACCACAATACTGGGTAATACTACACTTTTAATAGTTCCTCATTTTTCTTGTTTTTAATAAAAATGTTGACGCTTGAATTCTATTACAGTAATTTGGTTGCTCGTGCTCTGAATGGCAAGCCAGCATAGACGCACATGTCGTAAACATTGAGAAGCCAGTTGAGACACAAATCCACGCAGGGAGGGATGTCGATCAGGCCCGTGTGGCTTTTCCCCAGCAGGTGATATATACTGGTCAGGCAGCTGATGACGTCAGGCACGTCTAACAGCCTGCCATTTCTGAGCTTATGGTGCTCGAAAATCTTCTGGGCTGTGTTCAGGTCCAATAAATCAACTGAAAGGCAATGGACAACGGCATCGTTTATTTATACACAGACAAAACGTGTGGGATGAATCTGAATGCATGACCTACAAAATGCATTCACTTCTTAAAAAAAAAAACCCTCACCATCAATATTTCTGTTACTTAATTGTAGATCTGTAGTTTCCTCAAAACTATTGATCAACAAACATTTCCAAACGGACAGCATCATCCTAAATGACTGCATTTGAAGGCGATATTGAGCAGGCCTTCCTGTTTTGAAGCATTGACATTAATGGGAAACAAGGCATTTGGAAAGCCATACAGAACATCTGCACCTACCTGGCCTTTACGTCACGCAATTGTTGCCCTTTACACTAAATTCAAAACAGCAGAGTGGGAGCAGAAGGATAATTGACTCTGTTGGTTCAGTGGCGACCTTCGCCTATAAATCTTGTTCCTTTGCCTCAGAGGGATGATGAATGCATCATTGTAAGGATTGTAAGTCATTTCCAAGCTAGAGTACAAAGCAAGCCAGTATAGCCATGAATAAATATGTTCTGGTTCAACTGAGGACCACTTCTTTGTTGCTTTGTTTGGGTCTATAAAAGGGGACTTTTAGTCTGTTGCTACATTAGACTAAAGTTTTTTTTTCCCTTTATTGGGATGCAACAGCTGTGTTCAAATAATATATTCTCTGTATAACTATTGTACATGTATACTAACCAGTGCTCAAAGAGTAGACCACAGGACGCAAATGTGAAACAGTAAACAATAAAAATACTTCTGTTTTTACCGACAAGTAATTTTTTTGGGGAGGTCAATGAAAAGCAGAATCAAACAAAATTAGGCTAAGATGGACCAAACATTTATACTACTTTAATGTATCTAAAAAGAATAGAGAGGTAGACTGGTCCTCACGCTACCCTTCATGGCTGCCTAAACCACACTGTGTATCCCGATATGAGATAATATGAGGTCTGATTGAGTCTGTTCAATTACACAGCATATTAAATTTTTAATTTATTGTGAAGAGGCAAGATAGGCTGCTAATTGAGATAAATGGTTCATCTGCAACAATGCAAGTCGGTTTGGGACCCAGACATGGATTTGAAATGATGCCAAGGAGGAAACAAGACCAGGAACACTACTAGGAATAGAACAATAAAATAAACCACACAGCCCAAAATGGCTACCTTAATCAAGCCTGAGTTAATCAAAAGAAAGCTAATTAGTAGTCGAATGGCTTTTTTCATTGAAAGACTCTTCATGCACGGTTACAGTAGATCTGGAGTCGATCCCAGTTATACATCGAGGGGATTCTGGACTTTAGGTGTCTTTGGACAGCAGCAGGAAACTCATACACACAGGGCTGAGATGCGAGGCTACAAGATGACCCACTGTGCCACCCAAAGGCTGGATTCAAACTCTCAGCCTGAACTGTAGGGCAAAAGGGTTACTACAGACAACAAAGAGCAGCTAAGAAACAGCAAACTAAGGAAGTTCTGTTTCCAAACAGTAGCTCCTTACATCTTTATCTTAAACGGTCTTCTGAGAAGGCCTTACTGATACATACGAACTAGGCTACTTTCACACCAACTCAGACCTATCACAGTGTGATTTATAATATAATTAAGTCGATTTAATTAAATATTTTAACAGCCTCCATGCTGAATGGAATAACCCCACCAAAACAATCCCTTTAGATAACTGAATAAAGCAAAGCATGACCATCAATATCGTAGATGGTGGAAAAAATAAACCTAGACGAGCATAAATATTGTAACATTGTCTAATGCTGTAGAGTACAACTTATAATTATACAAGTAGCCAATTGCAAATCTTTTCTGAATCTTTGATATGTTCTTTTATATACATATATATTTAAAACTACAAACAAGCACATTCTTCTGGACTAGCTACCTTAAACGAGGAATGATAGAATGTTTTTTTTTATTTGAAATGATTAATAATTATCTGAGGGCCATTAGTCCTCAAACAATTAAGTAACTAAAAGACTGATTAAATGAATCACTAAGTTACTCTGATTTCTTTAACCCTTCCCAGACTTTAAAGACATTTTCTAACCAAAATCAATTCTATGCAATAAAAGTACAGCCACGTGTAATTTTACAAGGCATATAATTGCAATTAAAGTTAATTAATTACAAGTTCAGCTGGAATAAAATCGCCATACCTTCTGCCCATAGAGGTATATAATTATTATGTTTTAACAGCACAACTATAATTGTAAAACTTCAGTCCTATAATTAAAGGAATTAACATTTTTCCTAACATCTAAGGTGGAAACATGGACCGTAATTCAAGGTTATCATGTAAAAATAATAAAGTATAGTAACTCAGATTGAACAAAACAAAGAAACGAAAGAAACAAAAGTGACAGACAGTGAGGGAAACAGCACTGGAAATGAAAAGCCCATGTAAAACAAACAGCAAACAACATTCTACGTGCGTAATATAAGGAATACATAGTGCATTAATACCATTAATGATGCGTGATTATGAGCAGGCCGCCACTGAGCCCAGAAGAACCAGTCTCTGTCCTTTTTCAGAGCCCCATGGCTGCGTGACTAATCCAATATTCAACAGTCAAACAAACTGAAATGGCAGTGACCTGAAAAAAGGACTTTTGCCCTGACCAGCAGGGGATCCAGCGGTACCTTTTCCCCATAATTTTATCCAGGTTAAACCCTTTGCAAAATAAATATTTCACAGAACAACGATTGGGTCCCCTATGACTAAGAATACATGTACTAGCCATGCATGAAAAGCTTAATGTCTTTCCGCAACTTTTTTTGTTGTCTGGATGTTAATTAGAGGAATAATTTGCATTGCTTTGCTTGAGCTGCACATTTAAACGTGTTGAAGTCACTGCTGGGAGCTTTTCGACAGCTGCCACAAGGTCAGAGTCAAGCTTATGCTTCTTACCGAGCTGTAACAAGTACTGAAAAGTGAATGGCTGACAGTGAATATTATGTTCATCATAATATTACTGGTTCATTAAAAATGTAAATAAAAAGATTTTAATAAGGACAGGTAAACTTTGTATAACTGTCAAGGGTGGGGGCGAGGGGGAGTGCATGCAGTAACTGATGCCTCAGGGGACGGAAATAACGTCCGAAACCACGTTAGACAGCGACGATCACTTACGCCGCAAGGCCCTCTGCACTCGCCGGCTCTTCATGGCAGTCCGGTAAGCCGAGAAACGCACGTTGTTCAGGTTGGCTGGTTAGCAGAGCAAACGTTAAATAATTAGGCAGCATGTGAATGGAATATGCTAACACGCAAAAAATGCACGCTAAACTCAACGGCCCCCAGTGTAAGCGAACGAAATATGGTACGGTTCCTAAAAACAGTCGACAGTTCAAATGGGAATATCTTAATATAAGCGTGGCTATATAACAAAAATTGACTTCAAATGACTAACTTTATATTAGGGTCAATCACAACGTACTTTTCTGTTTTTCGGTGCTTCGTTTTCTGAAAGACCACGATGCATGACTACTTTTAAGAGAGAAACGAGAAAAAATACCTAGTGAACGATAGAGCTCTGTCATTTTCGGATGATCCCAGCAGGTTGTTTGAGTCTCATGGCTGGAGAAAGATAAACAAACAGATCAGCACATGAAAGTAAAGCTTTTACTACAATCATACTTAGTGGATGAATTCTATTTTTTTTTCTATAAATGCCATTATATATTTAATTAATGAAAAAAAGCTATTAAATACTTTTGATCTGCAAATTCGTATTCAACCAGTTGCAAAATTGCGTAAAATACCATCATCATGCTGTATAATGCCTAGATTCTTTTTTGTTGCGTTTGTTTTGTTCATTTTACTGTCTTCTTAGAGTAAAATCAGTCCTCCCCTTCTCTACAGGAAGCCATCCACGGCAACAGAACAACATCTGCTGTTTCCTGCTTGACAAGCCTGAAATCAAATAATCAGCAGTCTCTCAATGAGCATTTTCATATCGCCTCATCACCCAGTTTGCAATTCACTAACAGAACTCCCGCACCGACGAACTTCACAGAATTATCCATTTACGAATACTGATTATTATTAGATTTAGTCCTTTCTTTCTTAGTCTTTCAGAATTAGTTTTTTTTTTTTACTTAGTTGTATTTTATTAATGTTTGGTTAAGTTTTAAGGTTGTGGTTGGGACAGGGAATAGTATTTTTCTCCTTTAAGACCAAATATTCCTTATTAAAGTCTTTTAGATTAAACGATGCTGATGCTGACCAGTGAAAAGGGCTTTGTAGACCTAGACAGGCGTTCATCAATATTTACTGGCTTCCCACTTGTCTTGGGCATTTACTGAAAACAACTCGCAACTTGTGAAATGCGTTTAAGTCACTCAATATGGAGACTCACACTTTGTTCATTTGTTTGTTTATTTAATAAAACTGAGCCCATTAGCCATTAGTCATTCCCTAAAATTGACTGGATGTGATTAACCTGCGGGACACGCCATTTGAGGGACAATCAAGAGTAAGATGAATGACCCGTGCAATGTGACTTAAAAGGTAAATAATGCATAGCGGCCTTAAAGGAGCGATTACACAAAGCAACAGCTGGAACAAGCATACAGGCAGCACCCCTCAGGCACACTGGCATCTGTGTGCTAACCTACCCGCCCTCTATAATATTATTATTATTATTATTATTATTCAACCCCTCAATCCATCTTCAATAACCACCTATCCTGGGTCACGGTTGGCATGAACCAAATCACAGGAATCGTTCAGCACAAACCAGATGTTTAAGATTAAGACTAAAGTTAGGTTTATCCATCCCAGGGGGACATTCTGGAAAACTGAAGTTCTAAGTCAGTTTCTCCAATAATTACACCAAGGAACAGTTGGTGGTAATAGCAGTAGTAGCAATAGCACAACATTATCTTGGTAATTAGGTAAACAAGTGTTTAAATAGTCCATTAACTGACACACTGCTATAGTAGCCATTTTCACTCACAGGAAATGATTTGCAATTATTTCTCTGATGTGCCATATCTGTCCTCTTAAGCATCCTCCATAAAACATCCTCAGATCTGAAAGAAAACCATGCTAAATATTGTTTAGACAATACTGTTCAAACCTATGTTTATTTTCTTTGCCACCATACACCTTAAAACGATCCCAGTTTTCAGAAGTGGAAATGGTTAATGGTAAATGCACAACAGCATTTGCACTTTCAGGACCAGTATGTTGCAACCGACCAGTTATACTTCACAAACAGGGTTATCCTTCCCAGTGCAAGCATCATCTTTGTAGGTCAACGGTAATCTGTAAAATAGCATGAAGTGTGAAATAGCTCAGTATTTAGAGTATAACACACAACAGGATTATTTTTTTTATAAAGGATGTTATAAGATATTTAAAGATTTGTCAGCTGTCTGTTTCTAAAAATAACTTTATATTTTATTATATGTATATTTTGTTTTAATATGTGAATACAAAACCTGAAAATGTTTGTGGGTGTGTCATCTTCCTGTGTATTTTATAAGAGCATCTCAATGAGAACAAACAGTTCTGGGACCTGTTTTTACATTTTAAAATTTCAGACATAATTATAAACAAGTAAAATAACAAACATAAGAAGATTCCCATTAGACTGCACAAAACCTCTATTCAGTAATAGTAGATACTAAACAAACTTTATTTGTGATGTCATCTGGGTGAACTCAAATGTTCTTAAGAGACGGCCAACTTAATACAGTTCATTCGGTTGATTTAGAGAGAACAAGTCTTAATGTCTTCTACCCAGGAGACTGTGACAAATGTCTAATCTACTTTAGTGTCTAAATCAGTGTCCTACTTGAAACAGCTTTATCTCCTACATCCCAGAACTTAGTTACACCGCAAGTATCTAATTCATCGAAGGTGAACACAAAGATGAAGGTACATTTACATCTTTAATGTAAGCAAGCAGTGTTTAAGCAAGCAGTCTGCTACTCAGCTTATTGTCTCTGTGTCATGGAAAGGCAACAGGTCGACTGGCAACTGAAGGTATCACAGGGAAGACTTTGTCAACTTTTTATTTAATGCTTAGTGTGCGCTGGGGCAATATTACATTGTTGTTTTTGCCTGTTTCTGATGCTGGGGGTCATCCAAATTAATACGGCTAATATGCTAATAGAGGTCCTTTTTAAATTTATAGCCAATTTTATTGCAATCATTTCTCATTCTGGCGGCAAGAAGCAGGATCCATTCCAGATCTCAGGAGCCGTGGGGTTTGCAAGTTTTCAGAATCAGCACTAAACCGCTCCCTTCAATATGATGTTTTGAAGTGTGAGTTGCATCAGCTGACATGCTATGTTTAAATGGAGTGGTAACTGTCAGACTCTAACACACCAAGAGATCTTTCAGCAGTAGAATTGTCCACCATAGATTTAAACTGTGAGATCTTAAACTGAAAGACTTTTTTTTCTGTTTCAGAGGAATACTTTGAATTCTCAGTTCTGTTGTAAAAGCAAGGTCAAAAGTTTAATCTAATAAAATAAATGGACATTTAAAATTAAGGGTACATTTGGATTGCAATTTCTTCCTTTATATATCTGAGGAGTGACACATGAGGTAGATCAAAGCATTTAGAGGTAGTATCTGAAGTGCTTTTCATGACTCCTACAAGCATGAGAACAACAGCTATTATTGCCGGCTGAGATGTCCTCAGATCAAACACTGTAAGACTTTGACATTTTCCTTTCATGTGTACCTTGTAATCTGGGGGAAAATTACACAGGAGATAAATCCGGGAATAAATATGATCTGTCGCCTCACTTCTGCCCAGTGGAGCACGACACGCGATGGAAAGACTTGTGGAGGAAAGCTGAAATCATCATAAATCTTCATTTATGGACATGGCAGGAAGACTGCTTTATCCACTTCTTTATGAATTATGCACAACCTCGCTCCCGGCCCTGTCGCATACTAATAAGTAAATAAATAACACGTAAACAAAAGGGAAAGTGCAAATGGTCTATCTGCAAATATGCCCTAATTCTTTTTATAGCACGTCTTAAATTAAATAGGCGTTCTACTGCCTTAGGAGCTTTTTGCGGAGCATGCTGTGGAATGTTATACAATGCCCGGCATTACGGCTCTTGGCCTGCAAAGTCGATCGACAAACGAGGCCAGCCCTGGCCGTTACACGTCTCGTCTTAGCTCTATGTTTTTTTTTTTTAGATCTTGAAGATTTCTGTGGTGTGTCAGAGCTCGAAAAGTTGATGCTAGCCTAGGGCTCACTTTCCTCTATAGGAACATTGTGATTTATGGCCTTTGCTTGCACTGAATGCCTGCTCTCTCCGTCCCATTATCGTCCCCTTCAGTCCCCTCCTACACATTTCACCGCCCAGCCGAGGAAAAGTAGAATATAACTCACTTTATATAGTAAGGGACCTTGTTTGGGGAAACTGCTCTCTGCCATGGAAGTTGAACGGAAGCTGAGGGAGAAAAACAACAAAAATGTGCGAGCTACAGAAAACAGGAAATTATTTCTCAGGAAAAGACGATTAGGACAGATTATACCATGAATTACACATTATGCAGAAATGCAACGTCTTAGAAAATGAGCCACTATGACGATAACGTGAATAATTTGAAATGCAACCGTCTTGTTGGCCTGCAGGTCAGGGTGGGAATGTGTTGCCTTGACAGGGTTGGGTAGTTTGTCACTGGCTCTGGCTAATGGCACGAGGACATAATCTAAATGAAATAAAGCGTAATTCCCAGAATAAGAGTCTGAATATCAGTCGGGAATTAATGCGAAACCCATTAAAAGGCAGAGCCCCATGTCAGTCGCTACGGCCACTAAGGTGCTAACAAGTTTGATATTTACAGCTGAAACAGCATCCTGCCTCTTTTCTCTTAATCTCGCTCTGTCGGTACTGTGCTACTTATATCCCGGCTGAATAAGATTATTCAGGATGTTGCAAGACCAAATCCAATGAAGGCCAAAAGCCGATACAAGGAGCACAATGATAACACAGAGATGGGGGGGGAGTGATTCGTCAACTGCAGCTTAATGATCATTTCATCACCATCTGAAGTATCGCAAGATGAATTATTAACAAAGCAGAAGATCTCACTTTGCTCAGGTTTAGTTTGTGTGCTCAGCAGAATATAAAGAAAACACATTTAAAAATCAAGCTGATTAATAATGCAGAAGAATTCCCACAGAAGAATTCCTTACTGGACAGGAAGTCCTGAGATGAGGGTCCCGCGTCGTAAAATAAGCCAAATCGCTCCTCCATGGCCACCTGTTGATCATAAGTCAGACTGCCTTTTACAAGTGCACCATCTAACAATGTTTGTATGTTCCAAGAAAGCGCTTCATACTGAAAACAGTCATTTTAAATCAGTCATTTTTTAACCAGTTAAGTTATATTGATTTACTTTTGTGTGGGGAATTTGAGGCCTTTTCACACTAAAATACATTTCTTCTGGTGTTTAACGGTGAATCGGGACTGGAAATAGCTGCCATGAGGAAAGTGTGTTCACAAGTCTAAAAGTCACTAAAGCAGATAAAGGCCATGGACTTTACAGTGTAGGTGAGCGCAGAACATAAGAACATAAGAACATAAGAACTATACAAACGAGAGGAGGCCATTCGGTCCATCAAGCTCGCTTGGGGAGAACTTAACTAAT
>JABFEA020000029.1:17662424-17674601 GCA_019775915.2 Cyphomyrus plagiostoma | reverse complement strand
CACCCCCCCCCCCCCCCCCCCCCCCCCCCCCCCCCCCCCCCCCCCCCCCCCCCCCCCCCCCCCCCCGCCAGGCAATGAGCCCCGGGGGGACTACCCCACCACTCCACCCCCAGAATCGCTTTTCAAAAATTAAAACTACGCCCAGAATTCACTGTCTAAAAGCATCATAGTGAAATTTTTATTTTGTGAACACTGTGCAATAGAAGGACAGTTTTTTCTAACTTATCCTCACCTTATAAAAGAAAAATTGCAGCGGGGAGAAAAACAGTCTCTCAACAGACACATTTAATGGCTCAGAACTGTTGGCGATTGAGTAGGCTATGTCCCCCGAGCAAACCTCCCGTACCCGGAAAATTGCGCTGTTCAGCCGTCAGATGATGCGACTTTCGACTATTGCGCTGATTTAGAGAGAACAAAAGCCCTGATGGAAATCAGGATAATTTAAATTTAGCGAGAACAATCAGGTTCAGTCACGCTTTATAACCTGTGATGGGAGACTCCACGGGCGTGCAGTGAATTCCAGCAGCTAAAAGTTTTAGTCAGTTATCAATTTAATCTAATAAATATTCCCAAAACAAAGCCGAGCTGTCAGCTCAGCGAGACAGTACATCTTCATCAGACATCCCCCGAAGACAGATCGCTCATAAATCCCGTCACGTAATTCCGTGCGGATAAACACGCATTTGACGTTACAGAGAAACTGTTGATCAACTGGTTCTTGGTCTCCTGTTAAGGGTACATGAAAGTTTCCTCAGATTTCCTTGGAGCGACCAGGTACAATTTTGAGTACGGTACTAGAAAAGATTACTAACACAACCACAAGTCTGTATCTTTAATTAATGCCTTTGATGACGTTATATATTTTAATTAGTTTTGAAGTTGAACACAAGTATATTTCAGTAGCCAAACACGCACAAAGAATTATGGCAGTTGTTAATGATAACGTGTCTGTCTGGATATCTATCTGTCCATGTGCGCATTTGTGTGGATGTCTATCTGTTTGTCTGTGAAGATGTTTATACTGTATTATATATTTTGTGTACTGGATACCAGTAAGCTTAATTTTATATCTTCTGGACAGCACAAAGAAGAAAGCCATAGAAAGGTTGAGAGAATGTGCAAACGCACACAGATCCTGTGTAGACGTTGGACAACAGCGCATCCCATCGCGATGGAGGACCCTTCCCTGCATAAAGCCATGAGGTGTAAAACACAGAAAAACACCCATGAATGAAGGTGACGACTCCTGGAACAACACAGATGTGAGATTTTCATCTGGTGGCTGTTATGGTGCCCAGGAATGACACTGGGAGCCAAGGAAAAGCGGAACCCTCCAGGGTGGATTTTATCACCTATAAGAAGGGTGTGAGAGATATGATTTGGTGGCTTCACTGCCCCGCCACCGACAGATGGGGGGGCTCATTGCCAGCTGGGTAAGCCCCTGATTTAAGCTTGTTTAACCGGGGGTGGGGGCTATACATAAATGCAATTATTATTATTATTATAATCACAAAAAAACATATTTATCCATTATCAATCTACTGAGGCCCATTTTTTCCATCCTGAAACAAAAGTTCCAATCTGTACTTTTTAGGGTACAATTACTTGTCACTGGGGCTGTACCCTCAAGGGTCTTCCAATTATACCCTATAGCTGTAGGTAAATGTACCTTTTAAGGTACAGAAATGGACTCCGAGGAACACTTTTGTACCACTGGGTGTACGTTACTGTTGTTTGCACATTGGGGGCTGTACCCTTTTTTTCTGGCAGTGTATATCTGGGGTTTTGTTCTCTCCCTTTTTTGTAGGTGTCCACCAGCAGTCAAGGGGGGGGGGGGGGTTTAAATGGATCAGTGATGCTAAATTGCCCTTGATGCATGGGGGTGTGAGTGGATGTGCCCTGCAGTGCAGCAGCTCGTTCCCCTGCCTTGTGTTTCCTGGCCTCGGCTCCAGATTCACTGTGGGCCGATACTATATGAGCAGAAGATGGGCGGATAGATGGACAGGTAATGGTCAGCAGGTTTATTGACATGTGAGTTCAGAGGGATTAGTTTTTTTTTTGCCCCAGGATGAGGTGGCATTACAAAGCAAAAACAACATCCCCACAGGCCCCTTCATTTTGGAAAAGAATATTGGACAGATCTGTGCTGACAGGTCACTGCCTTGCGGCTGAAATAAACCCGAAGGTGTAGATGATGTTGCACCTTGGCCCTCTCAGAAATTATAATAATGACCCACAGTATGGAGGTCTGACCCCAGGCACCAGGTTCAGAGGTAATCATCTTTTAAAAAAAAAAATGGAAATATACCCATAATTCTCTGCAGAGCATGAAAGATTTTCCGTGGGTATCTTTCACTGCTGACATTCCAATAACTGAAGCTGGGTGATATTAACAGTTTTAAGAGACATCTTGCTGAAGAGATTAGCACTTATAAGCCGACGCGATGGCAAGCAGTATTTTGCAAACAATTCCAACCCAGGAGGGGGCCGGACCCGGTCTCAATAAAACGAGCGCGACAGTTTGAAAGGAGCACAGTGCTTTTTTAATCAGCTCAATGGTGAGCAAGTGGCGTGTGTTTGTAGAGCACAATAGCCTGAAATCTCACACACAAACAGGGATAGAGGACGTCAAAGCGCCAACTCTTCTGGCATTTTTCCGGACGGACGACCGCGGACGGGGAGTGCCGCAGCATAGTGGCAAGCATCCGCTTCCGCCACACGGTCACCTCAGCGCGCGTGGTAAACTACGCTGCCACCCGACCCTCCCCAAAAGCAGACATCTGCCAGAGGCTCGCAGTATCCCAGCAGCAGAACATACGTCGGAGATGTCAGGTGTTTAAACAAATCAATCAGCCTGGAAAAAGTGTCACACACCAGAACCTCAAATATAATGCATTGCAGTTCTGTGACTTTGCTTAATTTCCAGTCTGTGCATCAGGCAATTTAAGGTGCAGCAGATCCCTGGCTTATCTTACCTAAAGTGCAGAGCAGACACATTAGCTTACTTCTGCACTGTGAATAGCTTAGCGTTTGAGAGATTTTATTTTTTTTTTAGTATCTAGAAACTGCTTGGAGATTCATTCCACTGGTCATCTTCTTCACTTCAGTAAACTGTAGTATTAAATCATCTAACCTATGCATCACTGCTTATTATACAATACATTGAAAAGTAACAAAAATGAAGAATACTTCCTCCGAATGAAATTGTACATGAACACGTACAGTATATATTACTTTTATCTGCACAGGAGCACTGCGCATTTCGATTAAAGAAATTACTGGAGACTTACGAAACGAAATGAAAGTGACACGATATGAGTAGCGATAAAATCGATTGTTAAGTTACAGCCAGTAAAGAGACTGCCATAGCTTTCTTAGCAGAGTGATCTGCGATGAAATGGGACCTCAGAGGCATAGAGAAAATCATCATCAGGCCGTTTAAGCAAGAAATATTACACATGCACTTACTTGATCTGCCAGCTTTCTAAGGTATCGGTCATTCGGGCCAAAAAAGGAGAGTCGTGACTCTAAGTACGGGGTTCACTATATCACAGGTAGAAGGACAGTCATTCTATATCCATGACTGCATTGAAGATACAAATATCTATGACTCTATTTTTCTCTGTTTGAGGCACTATTTCAATCCACTGCAGCCCACTGACTGCCGTGCCTTCAGGCTTGCACATTTTCCCTGAAATTATTCTACAAAATGTATAATACCCCCAAGAAAAGTACTGCACCATGAAACATGTTAGAATATAAATCAAGTAAGTCCTTTTTTGGTTACATCTGTTATGATTCTCTATCTCTTTTTTTTTGTTCTTTTTAGACAAGCATTTATCCTGCTCTGATTTCAGACGGATAAGCAGGAAGATTCAGTTTGATTCATTACCTTAAAATTATTTATTAAAAAAAAATCACCGTGACAACGGCAGGAGCTAATTATAAGCAGCTGGAACAAATGAAGACCAGGCAGACAGCTATAAGGCAGCCCCTGGCCCGTGTTGTCATCTTAAACAAAAGGCTTGGTTGAAACTAGTTAACCTGCTCTGGGGAGGCACATTGGTACCCAATAAGAGCATTTCTGCAACCTGCAGGTGATGCAGAGAAGGGTGTATAAGCACCAAACAGGATGCAGAGACTGCAGATGGCGATGCTCTGGATTGCTACTCATCTGAGAAGCTACCATTGTACTTTTATCGTACCACTGTGAGACAGACAGAAAAGTAGACAGACAGATATACAGACAGACTGATAGATACCCAGGCAGACAGATAGATTGATAGATGTCCAGATGGACAGACAGCTAGATAGATACTAAAACATTTGGACAGATTTCCAGAAACACAGGCAGGTAGAAATTCAGATGGTCAGCTAGATATCCAGACAGACAGATAGACATCCACACAAATGCGCACATGGACAAATAGATATCCAGACAGACAGATAATTATGCAAACAAACAGAGAGATAGACGTCCAGACAAATGCACAGACAAACACATAGATATCCAGGTAGATAGACAGACAGACAGTTATCCAGACAGACAGAAAGATATTCAGACAGACAGTATTCAGAAAAATGCACAGACAGACAGATATCCAAGCTGACATATAAAATGTATCAATGTGATTTATTTATATACGGTTAATGAGTTGGCATACTAATTAAGATTGCAAGTCTGTGATGGTGCATGCCATCTCTAAGGAAGTGCCAGACTATAATCACAGAGAGCCGAGCAGCATCTCTGTCTCCAGATCTGCAAAGATTGCAGAGGAAGAGCCAGTCCAGCTCTGCTTTCTGTGATTATATCACTCTGTGAGCACAGTATGCCAGCGTTTCGATCTGCAGGGCTACAAAGGCTGCTTCTGTGATTATATGTCTCTGTGAGCACAGTGTGCCAGTGTATTGATCTGCAGGGGATACAAAGGCTGCTCTGCTTTCTGTGATTATATCTCACCGTGAGCGCGGTGTGCCAGCGGATTGATCTGCAGGGCTACAAAGGCTGCTCTGCTTTCTGTGATTATATCTCTCTGTGAGCACGGTGTGCCGGCTTATCGATCTGCAGGGCTACAAAGGCTGCTCTGTTTTCTGTGATTATATCTCTCTGTGAGTACGGTGTGCCATCATATCGATCTGCAGGGCTACAAAGGCTGCTCTGTTTTCTATGATTATATCTCTCTGTGATCACGGTGTGCCGGCTTATCGATCTGCAGAGCTACAAAGGCTGCTCTGTTTTCTGTGATTATATCACTCTGTGAGCACAGTATGCCATCATATCGATCTGCAGGGCTACAAAAGCTGCTCTGCTTTCCGAATGGAAGAAGAAAAGGTCATGCTGACGACTGGTAACTATGCACAAACACCACCATGGATTAAATATTATAAAAACAGGTCCCGTGTGGAAACATCGAGAAACACATTGGCTTTTCACAATGGAATTTCGCTGGCATGACCACTGGGATGTCTCACACCACAAATCTTACAACTCCTGGGGGAGAGACCCTAAATATCCGGCCTGTTGCTACACTTGTCAACCCGGCGACTCACAGGTCAGCACCGAGAACTGACTCATTGATGGATTTTGGTCTTGACCATGACCACTGTTTGCACCCTTCTTTTAGTAAGCAGGCTCCATCCATCTTTTATTTCTACAATGTACAATATGGGGGGGGGGCAGTTCACATCCGGAGGTTTTTTCTTTTCTCCCTACTTGGTATTTCATTGTCATCTGGCTTTATTTTTTATCACTCCATCTTCTCTTTCTCTATGTTTTTTTGTATTATTCTGTACAGATGACATGGGCCTGCATCACAACACACCCTTCTAGAGCACCTTGGAGCAACTCTTGTGAAAGGCGCTATATGAATTGAATCGAATTAATGAAAGTACATTATGTGGGGTACGAGAGGTTGGTATTGGACATTATGCTGCATTGGCTATAATATATAATTATTAACACTTATATCAGTAAATAGCCCACCAGCTAGGCAGGTCACCTTCGCGAACATGGCAGATTTATATGGCAGCAGATAAGTGCACTTCCTTAACCCCTTGCTTGCCAAATTGCTGCTAAAGTTGGCGCCGTCCGTGAGAGCAGCAGCTATTGCGAGCAGGATTCCGTCATTATGACTAAGCGTTCAGGGGCTTTGGGGGTGGGGGGCAGGTGCTCATTGGGCAGCACCGAGGTCCCCGTGTACACCCCCCCTCGCATGATCTCCTCCCACGATCCAGCGCAGTTTGAGTGGGACGCGTCTTTAATTTGCCCTTCGTGGGTGTGTGTGAACGCGCATGTTCACACGGGGCGGCGAATTCCACCCTGGCCCTGTGCTATTTGCTTGTTCTCCCCTTGTTGAAACTGGGTAGGTACGTGCGCGTCTGTGTGTGCGTGCAAGGCTCTCGTGATGGAAAGGTATCGCTTCCTGAGTGTGACCGATGGTTCCGGCTTGCCGCGCGCAGCATGGCATTAGACAAGCGGCTGTGGAAAGCAGATTGATGACTGCACCTACAAGAGTCCCTAATGCCTCTCCAATTGTTTTTTACTACTGTGACACTTCAGGAGTTATGAATCGTTTCTGTACTTTCCCTATTTTATCTTTCATATTTAAAACTCTCCGTCTCATCCTTGCCCTGCTCTATAAAATTATGTCCCTTCTAAGAAGAACGAGGTTAGCCAGTGCCTCCTTGTTTAAGGGTCTGGCCTTCAGTCAGGCTGCACTCCTGAACCTTCATGTTACACTTAAAAAAAATCCTGCGATATATTTATGCTTTTGTAGACGACACCATATATTACGGACCCCGTGGCTGAGTGGCTCAAATTCTCGCTTCTGCTGGATTTCTGCCCCCAGCTCTTTGTTGGTGGAGTTTGAATCGTTTCCTCTGGGTTCTCTGTTTTCTTCCACAGTCCAAAAACAGCTCTAAATAGCTTATATGGTGTGATTGCTTGTGTGAGCGTGTGACCCCCCATGTCCCCCAGGGCCTGTGCCACCTCATACTCTGTGCTGCTTGGGGAAGAACTCTTGGAATAAAACAAATATTTAAAAAAAAAAAAAAACTTACAGAAGAATAATGAATAACTATAAAACACTAGTCATACATTTCCATCCATTTTGTGTAAGGCTTATCCTATTCAGGGGTCACGAGTTGTTGTATAATGACAGATATTATTTCAGCTATCTGTCTCCCTCTAAAACAAAAGTTTTGAATTTCCAAGTTAAAGCATAAATGTTTCAGAATATTATTAGGTAATCTGTGACTCATGTTCACTGACACTGCAGAATGTTTCCCTCTATCGTGCTATTAGCTCATGTAAACAAACGTTCCCTAGTTTTAGCTCAGCAAGCAGAGCATTGGCCTTACTGTGCAAAGGTTATGGGTTCATATCCCAGAGAGTACACATAAATGTTAACCCATCCCTTTGCTGTGAGTTGCTTTGGATAAAAGGTTCCAGGTGAATGGGCTCCAAGCCCCTTCTGGTGGTCCCATACTGGAGAACCTATGGAAGATGGATGGACGAAGACCCATATGGAGATCAGCCGAGTTACTCTGCAGTCTTTCACTTACAGACACGTGACATAAAAGAGGTTATAGACACCTGGGGGCAAAAAAAAAAAAAAAAAACAGTGACATGAAAACCATGCAGCTGAAGATAAAAATAAAAAGAGGTGATGCTGAAAGCTGAAAGGACCAAGCTGGGGTGGTTCTGGTGCCTTAGAAGCTGGATGGCATTTGAGGATGGGAGGAGTATCTCCAGAAAGTGAGTGTTTATGTATTGCTCATTCTCCTGTGCTCTCTGATGGGGGGTGGAGGTTTCCCTGGAAGCAAAGAGGTCTATGCAGCTCAGCGGAATTAATGAGACACTCGCGCTCTGCATGCGGCCGGCCCACCATGCGGGGCCTCTATCCAACCACCCACTTCTTCGAGCTTCAGGTGAGTGACGCATACATTAGATAGATACATCACATAGATACAGTACATTTAATGCCAAAGGGGCATGCGGTCTTTGAAAAAGCCAGAAAGGGTAATCGGCGGCAGAGCTGCCTTAAAGGAGGGGTTAAGACAATTCCTCGGGACCCAGAGAAATCATGATAGAACTCGAACCCACAACCTTCAGATTTCAAGCACGACAGGCCACTGAGCTGCAGACCCCCCAAAATTAAAACGCCGTTCTACCCATCGGGGGATCAATTCCCAGTCTAAAATATGACAGGGACACTCAGCATCTTACTAACAAGGAGACCGGTCCTTGGTCTGTCCCAGAGAGCTGAGGCAGGGATGCCTGACCCGCACAGACCCAAAAAAGAACATAAAAAGCCGATGTTCTTCCGGGTGAGTGGGCAGCCAGTTCATTTTTTGTCCCGTTCCCTTGGCTGTTAATCCGTCCTCGACTCTGGTGCTGTTGCTACCTTCAGTTGTTGACTTGTTATGCCACTGCTCCTTCCAATTATGCACTCTGCTGATCCCTGCTGGGAAAGGTGCCATATACAATGAAATTTACTTTGGCCAATTCCATCTCCTAGCATTACGGCACGAAACAATGCACACTGGCGCTGTTTCCCCAGTAAGAACAGATCTGACAGGATACAATATGTTCCTAACCGCACACAGAAGCTGTGATAGGTCGATTATGGCTTGAAGCTAAAGAAAAAAAGGCACAATTCAGCAAGCTAATCCAATAATCTGCAGCATTCCTCCCTCAGAGCTCCGCCCCCGTATCGTCAGACCACGGCTGCTGGTAGACATTGTCAAGAGGCTTCTGTGTGTTACTCATGGTATGTGATTTGCACATTTACAGATATTCTGTTTGACTTCTTTGAAAAGAGGTCAGGGAATAATTTTTCCCTCATAATTTGTGTTTTTAAGTTTTAACACAATGCAAACTGTAATTCATTACAGGAGCCGTGAAGAGGCAGCGGACCTGATTCAGGGCCCGTTATCGGCGATCGCTCACAGAGCCAGAGGCTTGACGGGAACCGTAGAGACGGCACAAACTACTGAAGAGGAGGGGAGGTGAAATCGTCGATGTCTCACATGGCTGAGAGAAGAGGCCCCACTAGAGGGAAACGCAAACACGGGAGTGTGAACGTCAGGGGGGTAGAGAGAAGCAAGGTCAGGAAAATAAAGTAGCAGAAGAGCAGAGCAGATGAGAGATCTCACTGGCTGATTCCCCCCGGGATCAGGAAGTTCAGCCAAGCCCAGTAGTAAGTGGGCAGTCCAGCTGTGAAGCAACTTTCAATATAATGGCAAGAGGAAAATGTAGAGACAAACCAGGGGCTTTTATCAAAACAAAAAGGTGTTTTTTGATTTTGGAATCAAGAGCAATCAAGGTTCCGTTTTTACCCGCTGTGAAAACTACTCACATTGCTGCTGTAATAGAGCGACCAGATAATCCATGTCAGGGGGGACACTGAGCTTCTGCACATTGCTTTACAACTGAAAGGCCCCTGTGCTCGGCTAAATAGTTTGGCTCTTCTTGTGCTTTTACTGGTTCGTTTCCATTATTGAAAGACTCATCCAGCTGTTTCACATTAACATTGCAATCACATGCATGGTTATAGGAGTCTGACCAATCAGCACACAGCAAGAACCCGGCACTTAAGTGAAATCCAGCTGCTTTTAATTGAAATGGTAGTTTACAAATCCTGTCCTAGCTCAAAATGTCTTTTTTTTTGCCATTTATACACCTGGACATTTTAGCAGAGCAAAAATGAGCTTAGTCAAACGGGACCTGCTGAATCTTCAGGTTACAATTGCATGGATTTAAGCACTATGCCAGCTACTGGTCTTTCAATGTAATTTTTGTTATGAATGCACACTAATGCAGCGTGCATCTCATAACAGCTGGTCCCCAAGATGGAATTTACCCCCAAGTATCCTGAACAGTCTGCACAATTAGGGACCTAATGAATTCACAAGAAAGTTTATTAAATTTGGAATGGAGAGAGAAAAAAATAATTAATAAACAGCTTCACGTACCCCGCAAATTGAGCTGCAAATGTGCGGAAATTCATTAAAAGTGAGCAGCAAGGCGGATTATCACAGAACAGCAGATGCCCCTATACTGGCGCAGACACACACAGCCCTGCTGTCTGCGAGCTCACAGGAACAAATGAACTCCGAGCCCTCTGAGGTTCCCCATCTTCTCCGTTCTCTAATTAAACATTCCCACTAATCTGCCTTTATTTTTCCTTGGAGCTGGCATGAACCATTATGCTATCATCCTGATATAACCTTCTCCTGGTCCCGGTCCGAAGCTAATCGCCTTCCTCATAGTTAAGCCTGTAAACTCACTGATATTTGATTGTCTTCAGTGGCTATATTTTGTGAGCCTCCATGCTCAGACTGGTGTTCCTCATCATTTATGTATGTCCAGTTCAATTCAAAAGTTTTTTTTTGTAATAGTCAAATTTATATATACCGGGAGGCATGTATGTGGGTGTGTATGTTTCATGTTCCATTTCTGTACCTTAAAGGTACATTTATCTCCAGGTGAGGGTACAATTGCCAGACCCTTGAGGGCGAAGTCCCAGTGACAAATAATTGAACCCTCTGAGGTACAAATTGGTACTTTTTTTCTGACAGTGTATATTTTGCATCTCAGTCCTGCATGATCCTGCTTACAAGTATTACAATTTAGTAAATTATGTTTTAAACAGAAAACATAATCAGTATTCTTTTTTAGCAGAAGTGTATCGTCAAGTGTAAAGTCAACCGTGTTATACAGTACCTTACCGTTTGATAAATATGCACCTTGACATTAATTAGAATGAGGCTTTGGATTTTTATAGTTAAAGTAGTTTAGTCTAATGAAATGTGAATACTACAGATGGCTGTGATTTATACACTTCGTTGCAATTCATTGGTAATATCTTATAAAAGAAGTATTTACAATATAAGTCCACAAGAAGAGCTTCAACAAGGTAAGTGTAATTTTATATTGTATAGATGCACTGAAGATCGGGCTTGCTATTACAGCACGTTCCAGAGATGCTCAACATGATTCAAACCCAGGAAATTTGTCAGTAAGAGCAGCACCTTGAGCTCCTAGTCACGTTCCGCAGATCGTTCCGCAGACATGTTCAGCAGCGTGGTAGGGTGCATTATTCTGCTGACAGATGCCACTGCCCTCAAGGAATGAAGAAGTCTGCGTGGGCTGCATGATGTCACAGTAGATGTCACATGTCAAGGTACCCTCTACTTGAAAGGCTAGACTCTGGGTTTCCCAGCTGAACTCTGCCCAGAGCATCATTCTCTGTCTGCTGGCTTATCTTCTTCCTACAGTGCATTCTGGTGCCATCTGTTCTCCCATTAATCCCCACCCCTCCACATGATGTAAAAGAAAGCAGGACTCCTTGGATTGGTCAAAGGTGCATTCAAGATATATGCAGGTATTTTCACTGGTGGAGAGAGCTAAACATGGTCACTATGTTGGAACAGCAAGTCCAATCCATGGCATCTTAGGAGACTTAAAGCAAATGCTGCAGACATCTTTGTGCCAAATACCACAACACACCTTCAGAGGTCTTGTTGAAATTGTGAAAGAAAAAATGTATCTCTAAACGACTCTTCTATACATTACCACTAGTTATATAACTAAGTCCCTGGCTCTAAACTGATATGGTAAAATCTTGATTAGTGAGATGATGCAAATTGACATGACAACATGTTCCACCTACTCCAGGTGGCCACTCACAAGATCTTCATTGACATAAATAATTATAGCGTGTCCAACAACTGACTTCCTCCTTTCTTGTGTTTATAGCATGCCTGTATTATGATTATTTAGTATACTGTTTGATTACCTGATCATCTATTGACTACATTGTTCATACTGACATTGATTACACAAGTATACCTGTATTATCATGAGTTTTCAAGTACCTTGTATCTTTAGCTCAAAATATTCTCTCCTCCCAGCTTCTCACGTCTCTGCCCACCGTTACTAGGGCAACCTTCCCTCACAACCCCCTGCTTTTCCTCTTCAGCCACCAGATGTATCCTGTCTTTCATGCTATGAGAATTCCCTTTAACATGCGACAGGTCAGAGTGCCCTAGAGCAGCGGTTCCCAAACTGGGGTGCGCGCACCCTTAAGGTGACCACCAGTCTGACCACCAGGGGTGCGCGAGAGAATGTTTGTAATGGCGGAAAAAAAATATATTTTATTATTTTTATGTATT
>JABFEA020000029.1:17611781-17632594 GCA_019775915.2 Cyphomyrus plagiostoma | reverse complement strand
GGCGGGCTGAAGTGGAACTCTTGGGGCAGATGGGAAATGATGTCCTGTACATATCCACACACTATTTGCACATAACAATGTCTTGAGGTGTGGCAACCGTAGTATAAGCAACGGTTATACGCTTCGCGTCGTGGCCGCACCACCACCTCGGGTGTGCATTATTTTCTAATAATTCAACGGCCCGTCGTCAATTATAACTTACTTATTAAATAGGTTGTAACACTTTGCTATTAATAGACAACTGTAAACAAGTTATAATGAGTCACTACCATTTACAAATGTCAGTGGTTACCTCATTGTAAAGTGGTACCCATTTTATAAATACCAAGATGTAATGGAAAGTATGTGTGTGGGTGCGTGTGCCGGGGTGGGGGGGTTCTTCTTATTGTGTACACATAGCTAATGGTTATTAATATCATCATGACACAGAGGGTCACACGAGCGAATTTGCGACAGCTGGGTGGAAGAGTGATGTGGGTAGCAGGAGGGGAGCAGCTCGTGAGCGGAATGTCGATGAGCCAGACGGACGGCTGTGTGACCCAGCCGTCATGTGTCTGAATGGTATATTTACAGAGGACGATCCACGGAGCGAACGTTTTCACCTTTTTGCCTTTGGGTATCCAGGCATTTGAATGTTACATCTGTTCTCCACACCATGGCGTGGTTATAAAGGTGGAACTGGACACTATTGACACTGTGGCAGAGAAGAGGATCATGAGACTCTATTGCCCTCTACTGTGCAGTGTAATGGTACAACTGTATAGTAAACAATGCCGCCAGGCACATGTAAGAGCTGATTTTAACCGTCCATTTGTGTGTGTGTGTGTGTGTGTATGTGTGTATATATATATATATAGTGAACGTTTTCACCTTTGAACCAGCAACCATCTTATTCTCAACCCACAGAGCTGCCCCAGCAGACAACCTACATTTTTTTTTTGCTTAATATTTTTTCGTCAGTGCATAATTACAATTATGTTACGTTTTAGTTTTGATGTCTTTATACAATTACTTATTGTAGGTGTGTCCAAACTTTTGACTGGTACCAACACCTATCCACATAAATGCACCCCCAGATTCTATGATCCTTCCCCTTCTGCCCTGCTGGCTCTAAGCAATCACTAAGCAATTCCAAATCAGCATGATAATCCCTGAACTCCACCCCTCTAAAATGTAAGTCTTATACCAAGAGATGATCAATCTGCTCTTTACCCTTTGATCTCCTCTTTACTTGGAAGGTCAGGTGGTAGCTTCTGTGATCATTTATTTGTCATTTGCACAAGTACAGGTACATTACTTCACATCCTTTAGAGCATACACACACACACACACATAATTCACCGGCCAACATTTACATATTTTTTTGTCAATTTAAGGAAAACAAGTGCATGTTTTACAGTTTTTCATGTACTTTTTTGCCACCACATGTCTGGTTTTGTCACAATTTAGAATTGAAGTTCAACATAAATTATAGCCAATGTTACATTAAAGAAACAGTTCATCATGTCTTTGCTGGTCACTTAGCACTGCGAAACAGTTTCCGGTATGATTTTTTTTTTATATGAAGCATCAGGATTTTGTCTGTACATACTCCAACAATAATCCATCCATCATATTTACAATCCAATGTCCTTGGTATCTTCACTCCTTTTCACTAATATCTTGGTGAAATCTCTCACCTTGCTCCTCACTATACTCCCCCAAATTTTCAGCAAGGTGCAAGTCTAGGAAATGCAACTTGACACTCATTCTACATCCAAGATCTTGAAAATAATATATCATATCCTTGACGTGAACCTCGCAGTCAGATGACTTTTTGTTTCTGAGAAATCCATCAACGATTTTATGGAATTCTTCCCAGGCCTGCCTCTCCACTGTTACCATTTTGGCTGCAAATACACTGTCCTTCAGCAACATTCTTATCTGTGGTCCGCGGACCACAGTTCTGCACACAAAGGTCGGCGTCAGTGGACCTATAGCAGCACACCTGTAAGTTTACATAACTGCAAGCTGCATTCAGACACAAACTGCTGACTAGTTTGTACAAAAAATTGATTACATTACAAATGGATTTTATATGACTGGTATCAAAATGACATTACTAGGTATATAATGCACTGTATATAAAAAAAAGTTAAGTCGAAATCACAGAAAAACCAGACGTGTTGGAGCAAGACTAAATATATTAAAAATGTTTGTTTATTAAAGGTGTTTGAAAAATGTCATTCAATATTATTCACCAAATTCGATGTCGGTTAATGTTATGTATATGCACACACAGCAAAACTTGGGGTGTGACCGTAAGGTCAGGTGACTTGAACCAGCACCCTTGAACCATTTTGGGGGGGGGGGGGCGGTTAAGGGCCTTGCTCAACGGCCTAACAAAGATGTAACCACTCTGCGGCAGGGACTGGAACCGGAATGCACCTTCAAGGGGCATAGCTTTCCAGAAACGCACTGGCAGTGCAATGTCGATTTCCCTCAGCTGGAATCTTGACAACAGAAGATATTAAATGGATGCAGCAGAATAAAGTTCTCCTGAGTCTTTTCACACTATTATCCAGGCTACAAGTCTGTGTCTGCGTGCAAGTGTGTGTCAAATAAAAGTTCTTAACATGGTTGTCTGGAATTTTCAAGGCTTTTTAGTTTTCAGAGGCCAGTAAATGTTCGATGACTCCACGCCATAAACGTTTTAGTTCATTCACAGTCTTGTCACAGGTTGCACAAGGGGTTGTAACTGCATTGAGATTTCACTGCCGTCAGACTGTGGGATATTGCAGACCGCCTTCACCTTATGTGGAGTTTCCAAGCATGTTGCTGCAATGCCCATGCTTTGATTTAAAGCCACAAAGGTTCGATAATAAATTCATTTTGCGTGAAACCAAACATCACGGCCACCAGGTGTGCCTGAATGGATGTATTACATTTTGCAAATTTGAACAGCTGACATTTACTTTTAGAAGCATGTTTGCACTTTGATGTTGCAGCAGCGAGCGCAGAAAGGTCACATACATAAAGAAATATTATTTATGAAATGTTTATTTCACGGTCAAATAATCCTTTCAGCACTTGACCTAAGAAATGTCAAGGAAAATGCGGTAGGCCTATATCAAAGGCACAAAAACATTAAAAAAAAACATATTCCCTGAAGGCAAAAATATGTGAATTCAAATGAATGAAGTCTAAGTATTGTTAATTTAACAAATATTTAGCAAATCGCCACAGCGAATATGTTCATTTTCCAAACCTTCGCTTGACTGATGCCAACGCAAAAGCAAGCTGAAAAACCCCATTAAGTTCACATTATACACTGTATTCATTAATATTCTCTTTGGGAAAAAAACACTATGTTCTGTACTTTATTAAAAGGACCAGTAAATACACTGTTTAAGAGACATCATGATGATCTTCTAATGAAAAGCAATATTTTAATCTTTGTTCATAATAGTTCATTTTTTCTTTACTGTCAGCTTTTATTCTATGACCCAAATAAGAGCCAAGAGATATCTTTTCATTACATTTTAATGAAAAATGACCCATTAATCAGCAGTGTCTACTAGTCGGAACATTAATTAAAGTGTAATGAGTGAATTTATGGACCAAAAGGAATTATACAAAGCTGACCTTGGGTGCTTCCCCTAGGTCACGCCATCACTTCCTACATACTGCCATGCATCTTTACCAAAAGATTCAAACGGGGGATATATGAGGGTCTACTGCCATAGAAAGTGTGGGTTAAGTGCTAATCAGCGGAGATGAGGAAACAGAACCAACAACAAAACGACAACCCAGATCACTTTGTTCAAAAGTTTTCGCCTGACTCCGCAGCATATTCTTCGCTAGTTGTTTTCCAGAGAATATCCCAACTTCCCAAGTGTGGCTTCCAGGTGTCGAGACATTCATGCCAAAAATTTCTGCAAGTACTTCAAGTAAATATATTGTGCAAAAAAATAAGGTTGTGCAAAATTCAGAATTTACGAATTGTGCCCCATTCCATTCATGAATTTGAATTGATTTGGCCACGCCCTGCAGGATGATGAATTGGAATTTGAATTGGAATGACAGGAAGAAGAATTTAATTCATTTCAAATTCAATGCAATCACACAACACCAGAGTGTCACTAAATCTAGCGGAAACTAATAATTACATTATGGATTTTCATTCTATAAGGTAGATATGTATATTTACCAGCTTGTATATGCTCAAGTGTGTAAAATATAGTGGCTTCGGAAGGAGTTTGACATTGCTGGGACTGAATTTGCCACAGCAGTGGGGAGGATTTGGTGAGATGTATATTGTGAAAGGATGCAATGCAAGTAAGATTTTTACATAATTTTTTAATAATAATGATTTCCTCATTTAAAATAAATGAATAGACCTACTGTTCAGGGTACAGTTTCAAACTAAACATAACCAATGAAACGACTGATCCATATGATGAAGTGTTTTTTGTTTGTCTGATACAATCTAGCTTAGGTGTATGTTTCATCCTCCCAATTTGCATGTACAGCGAATTGGCTTCAGTAACGCGTGGAGTCATGATAAAAGATAAGGAAACGCTGTTATTTACTTTTTTTTTTTTGGAAGGAGGGGTCCAGCAATACCCCCATATTCCCCCGCTACTTCCGACGCCCCTGGTAAAGTGTACTTTATATTTGCAAGACTGTAAGAGAGTTAGTCTATTCTATTAACACATTCATTTGTTTTATGTTGGCCCTGTATGTCCTTGGGTTGTGAGATGGATAGAGTTTTGCTAGGGTGACCTTCTATGACTTTATTTCCTTTTTTTTGTTATTTTTTGCTGATTAGCAGTTTGTTTATTTTTCAACATTTAAAACAAGAGAAGATACACATGACAAAATGAATTACTTTATTTAATGTAGTACATTACATATAGTATATTTTTCATGTATCAAACGATATGTTTTGTACTTCAGTTCAACTGTGGTGCTATAGCAAAAAGCAAAACATCATGGCAATTGCAATTATGTTTTTTTCCCCAATACACATAACACATTGTTTAATATTGTTACATTTAATAAACAAAAGATCTTCAACAGATTTTTCATTCATTCCAACATCCTGGCCTGAAACTTCAGGAGCCATTTCTACTACACTGAAGAATCTCTCACCGGGTGCAGAAAAATATTAAGTATTTCAATATTAAATATTATTCCAATCATATTGAAATATTAAGCTGTACTGTTAAAAGCTACACGTACACTAAGTATATGAACTGATTTGAATTTAATTCCATTTAAAATATTTGAATGTAATGTTTTTTAACCCTCGTATTTATAACGTAACCTTATTACAATAGTTATTTTGCCACCTCGTGGTAATAAAAGTAATTACAGAAAGAACCTAGAACTAGTCCAAAGTAGCAAGTAGCATTACCCTGAAGTACATATTAGCACGTAAAGAATGTCGTCATAAATTAAAAATACAACAGTTGTGCGGGATGTTAGGTAATACGTTATGTAATATAATATTTTTACATAAATAGAAACATTCATAGTGACATGACCATTGTTTAACTTATTTTGATATTAAACACTTGTCTGTAAATATTAAAACTGCAAATTCAGTTTGCAATGGTCTGGTAACGCATTTCAGCTACTGAAACGCAGAACTCACCAGTGCAACGCCGCACTAAATGTTATTATACACACTCACTTACGACAATAACCCCACGAGCTTCCCAACGTTTGTCATGCGTCATGTACCGTCCTGCGCACTAGGCGTCGCGAGTGGTCCCGCCCCATCGGTCATCTCATTGGCTCAATAGCTATTCCGGAATGTTCTAGCAAATCAAATCATGGCAGCGGAAGAAAACTCTCTGGACACATGGATGAGGAGTAGAGTGGAAGTGTAAGTATCACGATGGGAACTTTAGGCATATAGTTGCCTATGTTATAATGTTGGAAAAGGCATCAGTAATAGTAATAGTAGAATATATTTTATTTTATGCAGCATTTATTCACATCGATTCGCGAATAAAACGCACGGTTATGTTTATTACCAAAAACATTATACATGCACGACACAAAACTTATCCTGCTTTATATATCAGATGGTTATTGCAACAGATTTTCATATGATAATATGCATTAATCCACAATCTATCAACAGCTATCTTGGCGCATATCCATGGGAAAAGCCCTACTGGCTCGGACTGACACGTTACTGGTTTGGACTGGTTTTCGTATACGTACTTCAGTAATTACATGCCATGTATAGCAACTACAGTAGTTATTAGTTATTCGGTAGTTATTCAGTATCTGTATTTTTTTTATCTCTAAATGAGATTATTGTTGTTAGGATATTGTTATTGCTGGGGTAAATAAACACGTTTTAAATTGCAGTTTATTTTAGTCCTGCTGTTGGGATATCGTTGAAAGTGTGTCATAAAGTTGCAATATATGAACTACAAACTGTGTTTGATTTTCAGAATTAGTGTATTCTTCCCTGCGTTTTAGCAGTGTTTCTGTAAAATGTGTTTATCGTTGCAGCCTAGTGTAAATTTTGAAACAAGGTGACCAATTTTTTTGCATTAAATGTTATTTTTATATTTTGTACTGTTCTAACTTAATTGTTATACATAAGCAAAAGTTAATATGATTACCAGGAGTGGGGTTCGAACCCACGCGGACACATGTCCATTGGATCTTAAGTCCAACGCCTTAACCACTCGGCCATCCTGGTTACAGTATAGTTCGGTTTTCTTCTTTTAGTTTCGTATAAGTACTTCAGTAATTACATGCCATCTATAGTAACTACAGTAGTTATTCAGTTATTCGATAGTTATTCAGTAACTGTATTTTTTAGTCTCTTCCATTTTGTATGTTTCGTACTTTTTAGAAATAAACCTCAAACTGAACTTATCGCAGAACTCTCCATTAATGGCGTATGGGTGATATACATGAACACTTTCGTTTTCCGGTACCGGGGATGATTTTATTCAATAAAGTGAAAGAAAAAGCTCGTTGTCCACGTTGTCTGCACGCAATTCTGAAATAGCTATGCTAATTTATATATTCCATCGTAAAAAATAATCATAAAAGACACCCAGCTTCCCCGCCCAAATAATAATTAAAAATACGTTTGCATATAAAAGTATAACAGAAATTTGTTTGGAAATTGATAGTCTCGTTTTTATTATTGCTGTTATTGTTTTGTCAGCTTATGTGATTTTTAAATAGCTGCTTGGCTCGACCCCCCCAAACACAGTTATTAAATCATTTACGCTACCTTGTTTTCTCGTGCTGAAACCGATATAATAATTTTTAAAAACTTGTCATATCATATTCGTCTTTAACTTTTCGGTCTTATGATTGTTATTTGTAAATCTAGACAACGCAGTCGCACCGGAGGTTCATGCGAAAAATGGCGTCGCAGGGCTGTCTAGATGTGCTTTGGACCCCCTATACATGTTCACTTTCAGTGCAAACAGACGCCCCAGTACAGGCTCTACATCGAATAATAAAACTGCAACACGTACGGCGCGCTGCAGTTTGTGTAAATACGTTTGTGGGCTCAAGCAATGTCAGAGATAACGTGGAGAGCCGTGTTCAATACAGTCTGTAGCTATAAATATGCCACTTCATTAAACTGGGTGAGAGGTGTGTGTGAAACTATCTGTCAAAAAAAGAAAAATAGCACCTCTGGTGGCGTGGTCAAACACACGAAAGATCCGTGGTTGTAAGTGCCAAGTGTACTTGTTATAGCAGCCGGTCTCCGTCGGCTATTTCCGCGAGTTGTGGATAGCTATTTGGCTTTTTCAGATGGTCGAAGGGTGGGGGGTCGATCTAGCTGGTGACACCCAAGGTGCCTGAATACACAGGCTAAGCAAGGAAACCACAAAATACGGTTGCTCGGGCATCAAAACTGGCTCGGTCATACTCTTCCTGTAAAAAAATCTTTTTATAAGAGAATTGATGGCAGATAAACTCCAGATGGAAGATAGATTTTTGCCCCAGTCAGGCAGACATGTGCATGCTTTGATTGGATGATGTTTTTCAACATCAAGGAGCGAGCGCCCATATATTAACGTTGATCTTCAATCTTTCACTTTATATCAACACTGAATCAAGGTTTTGCCACTATCGATTTTTCAATATTGAAAATCTGACCAAAAATAAATTCAGTGTCGACGTCGATAATTTAACACTGACCATAATTCAGCGTTGAAACAATAACATGGTTCTATATCTGGGAGCCTATAACTGGTATCGATTCACAGAGAGTGGAGAAAATATAATTATCAAACCTACCATACCCACGTTTCTATAGATGCAATTGGTTCCATTTATTTATAAACTTTAGCGGTGTTATGTTCCTAAATGTAATAATAAACAAAATTTAAGTAATAAAATATCCACTCATCCACGTTTCAGCCACTTATCGCAGGATGGTGTATCCAGTTTTATTTAAACATACGCAGTGACAAAAGTGTAAAAAGTTCAGTTCAACTCGCGTTAACAAACAAGCGCATGACAAATCAAGAAGAGCCAGTTAGAGCTGATGTTATTATGAGAATGTTCCCATGCCGGCAGTCTCGTTAAAAGCAAAATCAAAGACGACGCAAACTCTTTGACTCACTTGACAAGTGTCGTAAGCAGGGGTGCGGCGATACCTTGCTTAGACATGAATACTGAAGGTGGCCGACAAACTATGGATCAAGTGTTTGGTTTCAGACAACACGCTGATTAAAACATGCTACGGCATGTATGTGTCAGGAACAGATTAAATAGCAGTCTAAGTAAATGCTACTAGCCTAAGAGGAAAGTAACCCCGTTAAACACAACTATGGTGTACCCTAGTCTTACAGTAGACAGTTAATTATACACTTCCGCTTATTTTTAAATGCTTGTGACAAGTTGGTACAAATGCCCACAGTACCTCATTAGTTGCAATGTTTGTGCAACCAGCTAACTTATTCTTCCGACAATTCATTTTCCTTCACAACACCCACTGCAGAAGGTACAATGGCATTTTTTAAGACATGAAGTGCTGAACCTCTGCAATACAATAAGTACAATCATATATTTACAATTCCAATTACATCATGTAACTTGCTTATGATATTAGCATTAATACTCCCTCTGATAATGAAATAATATTCATGTTTCAATATATTCAACATAATACTCATATGAGCAAGACTGTACTGTAAGGAAGAACCTGACAATGACAAAGAGAGAACGGAAGATGTATTTTAATATGCATATACCATGCAAAACTCACAAGAGTCAGATGACAGCTATATCAATGTCAATGGACAAGCTGGTACTGTGCTGCGTTTAAGCGGCATTTGCATGTGTGTTCCTGTGATTAAAGGTCAGCCATTGACACTACTGCTATGTTTCAAGTGTATCCAGTGTCCACTGTTTAATATGCAGGACCCTGCCAATACGGAAAGTATGTATGAAATGGTTTGCTTGCTTAAAACTCCCTATTTGCCTTCATAAAGAAGGCCAACACGAATTTGAAATTTTTTCAAAGAGGAAAATACTGAACAACCTTAGTCTCTGACAGCAATCATCCCTCGTCTACAGAAGCATAAGGAAACATGAGAATGAATTGTCCTCTTAATATTTGCTGCATTATTTGCAACATGGACAACAGCAGCAGAAGATGTGTCTGCATGGGTTTTGCTTCTTGTATCTCACAGCCTGCTTGATCTCGGACGTGGCCTTCTTCACGTAGTCCTCCGTGTTCTTCACGTTGGCCTCGATGTTGTCCAGCATGCTTCCCTGCTCCTCCACCAGAAGACCCATCTGGAAAAAGAGGTCGTGAATGTCCCGGATGCGACCCTCCAGCTCCAGGAGCTCTCGGTGGCGGCTCTCGATCTCGCTGAGCGCCGAGCGCGCGGTCTTGCCGTCGGTCAGCAGGTTCTCGGAAAAAACGTTCCACTTGCCCGTCTCCATCATCTCCTCGATCTGCTCGCCGGTGACTTCCTTGCCCATGATCTCCACCTGTCTCTGGATGCGGGTCTTGCAGTTCTCCTTCTGGGCCATCTCAGCCTCGTTGTAGTTAGACATGGCGTCGTGGAAGCTGTTGGTCAGGGAGATGCACTGTGAGCGCACCATCCTCACCACTGCGGCATTGGTACCATGCTGCCCCTCCAGCTCTTTGCTGTGGGCCCCCAGCTTCTGCAGTCTCTTATAGATCCCCTCCCCACGAGTCTTGATGTCACGCGCGATGGCATTGGTGTCCCTCTTGATGCTGCTGATGCGCCTGACGGAAGTTAGGAAGCGGGTGTTCTGCTTGCCCAGCCGCTTAATGTCCATCTTGAGGGTGGAGATCTCCTTCCTTATGGCCTGTCCCTCCGCAAAGACGCCCTCCATAGTGTCTTCCGACTCAAAGACCACAGCCTGCTGCTCCAGCTGGCTGGAGGTGTCATTGTCATTGAGAGGCTCTTCTTTCTCACTGAAGTTCTGGATGACAGCTTGCAGATCACGGAGCCTGTCCTTCATCTTGCCTGCAACAGAGAACAGCTCTCCTTAGCAACCAAAACGGGAAAAGACCGTCTAAAAAATAAAAGTAAACAGCAGAATGCTGTTCAGTTCATATAATTTCTATTCCACCCAGTCCCTGAAATATAGATTAGTCAGTGGTACATAAATCCACAAGATTATAAGACTGAACTCTAGATTTTTTTAACATTAAGTTTCAATACAAATGACTGCTGCCCTTCCCAACACACCTATATTGTTTGACTAAATCCGAAAAACAGTTCGTGTGAATGGTTAACAGGTAATCTGTAGGCGGAAAGCCTGATGTCACCAAGCACAAACAATATGCCCTCCAATGGGCGTGGGCAACTCAGCTAAACTGTACCCGCTGTTTTTATAAGGCCGTGCTCATGCAGTTTGAATTCATCTGAATTTATCCAGGGTGCAAGGCAAAATAATAAGAAGTGGAACAAACATGTGCTTAGTTTTCATCGGGCTTTTTCTATTTTATCGTGATTTATTTGTGACCACAGGTCATTTAAATAGGCTAACGTCTCTTTAATATAGGCTACTTTCAATCAACGTGTAACTTATCATTCTGTACATCAGTTGCAATTCGCTTTAGAAGAAAGTTTTGCTAAAAAATGAATGCAAATGTAATCAGGTACTTAGGCCTAGTTTTGAATACTAGGCCTACTAAACAGTAATTTCATGAACTGGGAGTTTTATTTCTGATTCACGATCATGCGGTTCGCTGTGCTAACAACGGGTTTTAATCGTCCGATTCTGAGAAATGGTAGCATGTGAAGGTCAACATCCCTCAGCGATGGTTACTTTCAAAAGCAGGCAGTATCCATTTCTACTAAGATGTTTGGGTTCGTGAGTTGCAAAACTTTGGTTTTGAGAATTTAATATGGTCTGCAACCGTATTCTTTAGGCCTACTACTGTAACTTCCGAATCGTTAATTGTTTTTAAATAATGCTTAATTATAATGCACCCAATGGTAGATTTGTAAACTCCTCTTATGTACGTCTAAATAACTAAGGATTTAGAGATCATATCAATTAACTCTTAATTTAAACATTGGATATTAAACATGTAATATAAATAGGCTATTATTATATTGACACGACCGATAAAATTCATTAAACAAATCATACTGAAATCGTACGCATCTCGCAATTCTCAGACATTCTCTTAAATTTTTAAAGGCAGCAGTTAGTATAACTAGTTAGTGGCCTAATTTAAGAATCATTTTATGTAATACATTTGTATTTTGTTTTATATCATATTTTAACTCAATCATTTATGTAATAGGCTTACCCAAGGCTGTGTTTAGCCTTGAAAATAATCTTTCACTTAATTCTTAAGTAATGTAAGGAATGCAAATGAACATAAACACGTAAAACCGTTACAGTATATAATGATTATTATACCTGAATATCATACACTCTAAGACAGCAGTAAACCCTCGTTGATCAGAGCTGTATTCGGCTTATTCACAGGAAAGCGGAACTGCACTGCCCCAGACCTCACTATATGTACTTGTTACTGTCATATCACTTGCAAACGTCCACATCTGCTAAATGCTGCCAAAAGAACTTAATTAAAACAAAACTGAAGTTATGCGTTGTTCGCTTAAAAATGTGAATTAACAGTCACTATTCGTTTACTGAACAATGCCCCATAATTTTCGTATATATTTTTAGCCTTTTGAAATGTTTTTAAAGACTTTTTCATTCGGCCTATACGACACAATTTCGTTTCTTGTACTTACCTTAAACCATATCAAGACATCAGCTGAAGTTCATTTCTACAACTGATTTTGACCTTAACACGTATAAAAAGCGTTTATATAAAATGATGCTAAATGCTTTCTTCCCAGGTGCCTAAGGCAAGTCGATTGTAACAAAACCCATATTCATCATGAACACACAGTATAACCACATTTTAATATAAACTGGTACGAATACAACTGACCAAGTGCCACCTTAGTTTAAATAGGCTACTGACATACACATATAGTGCTCTATCTGCGGCTGAAACATCTGTCAAAAACTTCGACAACACCATGTACTTCAGTTATTTACGACGCTTGTATTTAAAACGCATTACTTTACCTTATATCATGCCCTGAGTTCAGATCAATGGACCAAGCATAAAAACAACACTATATATATATATCTTTTCCGTGTCATAGCCTAGTCTTTTGATCGTCCACATGATATTTAACATTATCATACAGGAACTGTGGAGCGAACGAACTATATTGTGTGGGTGGGTGGAGTCCCCGGCTGTTCATCCTGTCTTCACATTTGCCGATATCGGTGAATAAATGGCGGACTTTTTCGTGAGTCTCTTTCAAGCTATGTAATTTAATTGAAGAAAACAACATTTGGCATAAGGTAGTTGATACGCATTGACTTTAACGCAGCGTGAAATGAATGGTTTATAGCTACCAATCAAACCATATAGAGGTGTGGCAAATATAAAATGACCGAGGCAGAGCCATTAAACACTGTGGTCCACTCTTTTAAGGTCTTTATATATTTTGTCTATTCTTTTAAGATCGTTTAATAGACGCATTGTGCGTTATTAATTAGTTAAAAAAAAACTTGCAAAATCACTTGTTCATTTGAAATACTACTCAGTAGAAATAACATCGGAAGGGAAATTGCGCTAGTTACTTCTACCAGAAGACATGCATTCAAAGGCTGTTAATCCCAACTTTTAGTCACAGCTATATTTTACAGGTGGAGTAAAGAACAGTCAATCGTCTGTAGACGGCACAGCGCATATAGAAATATCGATCGCATAAGCAAACAAATTATGATTGAGTTTTAAGGCTGGAGCTGTGTGGTTAGTCTTTTTATATCACGGAAACCTTACCCCTACGTGTTATTCACGTGACAGACATTTTTGATTCTCATAAGTACATAAGAAATTTACAAACGAGAGGAAACCATTGGCCCATCAAGCTCGTTTGGGGAGAACTTGAGTAATAGCTCGGAGTTGTTAAAATCTTATCTAGCTCTGATTTAAAGAAACCCAGGGTTTTAGCTTGCACTACACCAGCAGGAAGACTATTCCATACTCTAACTACACGCTGTGTAAAGGAGTGCTCCCTCATGCATGTGTTAAGTGATAAACCCGTCCAAAACTTTGCCTCAGTGTAACTTAAGCTATAACTACAGCTTCCTCAAAGTGGAGAAATATACCCTTTCCCCCGACATGTATCATGACAGTTTCTCGAGCAGAAGTGACATAGATCACTTTATTTTTTATCATTATGCGGTCGTTAAAATTTCATATCTTCCTCAGTTATCCCCTATTGCCTGCAGTGTTGTAACTCCCTTATTTCAAAAGTTAAGATGTAAAACTCGCATTCCATTTTGTGTGCCCCTTACCGCATGTCCTCTGCTGCCTGGCGGAGGATTCAGAGTAATGTATTTAACAGCTGTGATTATGTTTTCTGAGATATTTGTTATATTATTGTGACAATAAGAGTTGGCTTTCCATTTAGTGGTTAGCCCATTAACACAGTTCTAAAAATGATTTTTCTAAACAGGTTTAGTTATTTATCCCGTTAATGTGGCGATCCTACTGGATGCTGAACCCCCACCCCTAAGGGTCTAATCAGCCCTGATTTACCACCTGCCTTCCAAACAGTAGGTTACCTGGCAATAGATCCTACCTTATTTCACTCGGATGCAACACTTCTGATCAATCAGATCCTTCCATGAATGTTCTGAAATTCCTCAAGGACATTCCAGGCCAAACTGACAATTCTTCAAGATCAGTTGTAATAATGCAGACTTGTCGGCTATCCAGGTGTAAGATGACCCTTTATTGACGAGATAAGGTGGGGTGATCATCAATTTAACTGTAACAAATGGCAGTTCAGTTTATTTGTAGATATGTTCAGCATAAGGCTTCTGATTATGAATGATGTACCTAGGGGCAGACAGTAACAAAGTAAATATACTTGAGTAATGTACTTATGAGTACGTTTTCCGAGTATCTCTACTTTACTTGAGTAACATTTTTTTCTTTTTTAGAAACTTATTGTAGGTTTGACCGCAATTTCTGTGACGTTGCTCATTACTCATTACTTCAAAACATAGCTGTGGAGTCAGTGGACAAATTTTCTTTTCTAAAATGCGACAGGCCATATTGTGTTCATCACAGGAGAAAAACCAATTACAGCAAACTACTCCTGCACTGTCAGTCAAGTTGCTGTTGGGCAGTTGTAACTGGGTTGATTGTTTTATTTTCTGAGCAAGTTTCATCTACAGCAATTCCACTGTCTGCCTGATGCGTGCACACACACTCACACACACACACTCACACACACACACTCACACATACACACTCACACATACACAGTGTCAGAACACTACAATGGTGTTACATTGGGGAGGGGTGGGGAGGGTGTTAAATAAACAAACTGAACACAAACTAAACTAAATTTGGGGAACCCCTCTGTGGTGTGAGACCCCTCCTCTAATTAAACTGCAGCTCTGTACCCATGTAAAGGTCAAGCTCAATCCTCATTTTATCAACAGTGGTACCTTGGTTCTCGAACTTAATCTGTTCCGGACTCCGGATCGAATCCTAAAAAGTTCCCATAAGAAATAATGGAAAACCAATTAATTGTTTCCCGGCCCCCCAAAATTACACCTAAATATGTTTTTTTTTAGCATTTAAACACAAAACCAACAGGATAAAACAGGAAGAGCATTTTTTTCTTAATGGCTTCCAAAACGATAAAGATCTTATCCCAACATTACCCCTGTCCTGCCCCAATCGTCTGCTCCTCCCATGTGCCATGCCCCCCCGTTAACCTCGTGTGGGATCCCCATGTGATCAGCTGTTTCAGCTTTCAAGAAATTTGAGTTCTAGTGAGTTTGAGAACCAAGCTACCACTGTATTTGACTCTATTAACCCATCTTAAAATTACGGCCCATTTAACAACAATAATACTAATATTAAATTCATTAAACACAGTTTCTCTCAAAGCACCACTCTGTTCAGATACTGATCAAATAAACCAGATGCTGACCCAGAGTAATGCCCTCTGACCAGGTGTGATGCATTTTATTTCTTGTGTTTCAAGATCAAAGCGTTCTTGTAGCCTAAGTTTGCTTTAATGTTACAATGTTTCTCCCATTGGGAGGGAAGTGTGGGTGGTGTGTGGTTCTGTGGGTTAGGACTTGTAGGCCACAAATTTGGACAAAATCATCTGATGAATAAATTAAAGGTTAGTTCACAGACTCTGTACAAAGTTGATGGTTAAGTAAAGGTATCACAGTGAAGTAGCAAAATCTTATCTACTAGGGTGATGTAGATAAAGACCAGGTCACATTCTAGGTCACCGAGTCACCAAATTTCTTGTAAGTGGGATATATCTTCTTTATTACTAAAGGGGAAATTTGTGCATGAAGTAGCTTGCCAATGCCTTACATTATTGATTAAAATATGTTTTGTCGATGATACAGTTTTGTCAGTCAGCAGTAGGCGGGCTGGTAGCATGAAACTGGCAGTTTGGCTGCGGACGGCCCAAGCCCCTACCCCCCACTCTGCGGGGCTTCCCATAAGCTTACATCACAGCTGGGTAGAAGAGGCAGAAGAATCGTGGTCTGATTACTCACAGGTGGAAAGTGACTCAGTGGGGCCTGGGAGACTGCTGTGGAAGAACCGTTTTCCGTACATGGATTTGTGGTGTTATTCGAGGTAAAGAAGAAGAAGAAGAAGGGAAACTTATAACAACAACATTGTATTCCAGTTTATTTGTTTATAATGACAGACACTGAGGAAACTAAAATACACACTGAGTGGAACATGGTCATATATGTTTTGTGGTTTCTCTCAGCTCGGTGTAAAACACTCATTGTGCAACTTGATGTTTCGTCACTTGTCCCGTAGGCCCACATTAAATATAAACATCCATGTTGTGTCACATGAAGAATTTCCCGTTCTAAAGCAATATATATATACACACACACACCCAGGAAATTTTGGAAACTTTCAGAAATGTTTCTGTAATATTACATTTGTTGCAATGTCTCAACTAGTAAACTTCTATTAAGGAATAAGAACAGAAGTTAAAGGAAATGTTTTATGTTATGAATTTCCTTCTAACTGAAGTGTTTTGTAGCTGATTCGGTTAGCAGAGTTGTTATTTTTAACAAGTCAATCCTCTATCCAGTAACATTTACTTTTATAAAGCACTGTGCAACTCTAGTTTCCAGGGTTCTGAATTGGATCAGGTCCCAGTTCTGTTCTCAAAGTTCGGTCCCGGGTCTCATACGAGAATGCTTCATTCCTTCCTTTTTCCAAAGGCATCCAGATTCCTCCATTCCTGCTCCTTCAGGCTGCATCCATGTGCCCTGAAACTTTTTAAGTCCTGCCTCCTTTGTTTTTCATTTACATAGCCACAATAAACAAATGCAGTATCCTGTCAAAACAGGCAGATCGATGACATTTATACTGAGAAACTGTAATGTAATGACAGCATGCCGGGGGACAATCAGTGCTCTGTCAGAAGCAGTACAACAGCTAACGTTGTTGATTTGTCTGAAGAGAGACAGTCCGTGATTTTAAGGGGTTTCTTTTTGGCCTCAGACACTTGGCTAATGCTGTCTGCACGTCTGGAAGAGTCAGGATGTGTCTGGCAGACACAGACAGGGCCGATATTCTCCCTTTGTGATGGTTTTCAAATAACTTCTCCCTCTGTTTGGTTAACATGCAAGGATTACAGGTCAACCGCCTTCAAAGCAAAACAAACATTACACTGCAAAACAGGCTAATAGAAAACAGATAACAAGGATTGTATTAGTAGGCAGTCAGTCATCTATGAGAGCAGGTGTCAGATGAAATCAGGACTTACAGGTCTACCTGTTGTGAGGGTTTTTTTAAAAGGTTCTTTTACAAGTAATATTATTTCAATTTGCCATTTGTACATGCAAAACGTGTACAAATGGCATCCAACAGTGAGGGTGTGTAGGGATATTTGTGCAAAGCTCTTAGAGTCAGTAGTAAGAAAGATAAATAATAAAAATCAAGATAAGTAATAAGGATACAAAATAAATAGTAAGGAGACACTAAAATGCAATAAGTAAATACTATGGTGTCATCATTGACATGGCAAATGGTTATGTTAGCATTGATTTATTGCTTGTTAATTGCAAATTACACTGAACTGTATTATTTTTGTTTAGTTATTTAGTTGTGCATAATAATTAGCAAAATTAGAACATTTTCAAAATGAATGCTGTTTCATATCAATAATTGTTGTCATTGTCATTGAAGTTTTCCTTTGCAGCTCTCGTTAGAACTTTAGTATTTCTTTGGAACTTTGGAATTCTCAAAGTTTCCAGTTTGAGTTATAGATACACTGTGTTGTTGTCACTCTTATATACATCGATACACATATGGGATTAATGTCTTTAGATTAAACTTTGGTTTTAACATGTGAACAAATACAACTGTTTCTTGCTTTGACATGTTTATGAAGTTTGGGATTCTTGTATGTCCCTCTGTTTAGAGTGGGGTTTGTGAGTCCAGTATATTCTTAGTAAGGGGGATAGACTCTTACTGGTAACAAAACACTCAATGTTTATGAACAAGGGAGCTGTTCAAATGAAGTCATCCAGCTTCCTCTGTCACTGCTTGGCAACAGGGAACTGGCAAGGTGACTTAGGGGACTGTTGTTACTGCCTCCCCCCCCCCCCCCAAAGAAAGTTGCCATCCATTGTTCGCTTTGCATCTTTGTCTTGATACCCAAAAAGGCTGCCTTGTAGGCTTCAGTTTACTGTTTGCCATGAGACCTCTATAATGCATCCCAGACTCTTCACGTATGCAGCATAACACCGGATGCTTATGTGTTTCTTGTTTCATAATAAAAGCCTGTTTCTTCAGTATCAAACTATTCAGCAAATGTACTTTTGGATTATCAGCTCTTACACTGTCAGAAAAAAGCATACATCCTTGGGGTGAGTCTACCGAAGTCTTCTTAACACTACGTCATTCGTAAGTTCGTAATCTTTCAACATAGTACTTACGAACGATGGAGTATTAAGAAGGCTTTGGGAAACTCACCCTCGTTGTTTCATGTTTCAAGGTACAAACAATATTCAAGTGCCCCCAATGGTACAAAAATGTTCCTCTGAGTCCATATTTGTAGCTTAAGAGGTACATTTACCTACAGCTAATGGTTCAATTAGCAAACCCTTAAGGGTACAGCCCCAGTGACAAGTAATTGTACCTCCAAAGGTACTTTATTCCCGACAGTGTACCTTTTCCTTTTCACTTCTTAAACTTCTTAAAACAATGTTCAAGTGAACATGAAATAAGGTAATCAGTTTAAAAATACCCCATTGTCTTATTTAGGAAAAGCAGTTGGAAGATGAATTGATTTCAAGTAATTGCTGTTTTTGGACATCTGCTAGCTAAATAATAATTAGCCATGTATTCTAATTTAATACAAAATATATAAAAATCCAAAAAAGTTATATGTTATATGTATATATGTGATGCAGTGTGAGTGTGTGTCTGTCTGGAGCTGATGTTTTGGACAGATGCTGGAACATCTTCACGTCTCGCCCAAGAGGTGCCAGTCTGGGACAGGCTTTTATGTCACTCTGTTCCTGTTTGAATAGCAGCTTTGTGGTAAATCTGTGCTTCTTTCGCTGCTTGATTAATCCGACTACGTCATCAGGCAATGAATTCAGCCTGTTTCGCTCTGACATCTCTGGTCATGAAATCCTGTAAATGACTGGTGTTGATCCACCTGAAAAACATCACAGGATACTGGACCTCCTGCAGATGCCCTGCTGAGCAAACAGGTCAGTGGATGATGCAGTCAGCGTGGGACTGCACTGTATCCTACAGCATCCAGACTGCCCAGGGACACCATGTCCAGTTTGTGGTCTTCAGTTCGACGTTCAACGCCATCTGTGTTCCTCTGCCCATCCTCCATTACTAGTATGCTTCAAGAACCAGGAAACGGGCTGGGAAATTCATCACAGGTTCCTCACACCCAGGACACAAACCTTTTGGCTCTTCCTGTCCGGCACACATTACAGAACCCTGTATAGCAAAATCACTCAAGACAGGAGCCATTTCTCTCCTCATACCATCACCCTGCTAAATAGCTGACGATATCTTCAGCTGGGCCACAACTACTCTTGATTTACACCCTGCCTGACATCTACAAATAATGTATTGTGCAATCTCATACATAATGATCATTATTGCTGTTGGCATTTCATCTACATCAGCTGTATTTAATCTGTATATGGCTTGTATATTGTGTATTGCCTGTAAATTATATGCTCATTGTCTGTATATTGTGTAATTTGAGAGAGACGATCGGCTGGAACCAAATTGCTTGTGTGATGCTCAAGCATCACACAAGCAATTTGGTTCCAGCCGATTGTCTCTATATATATATGATGTGTGTGTCATATTATTTTCGTTAAACTACAGGTTAAGCATTATATTTTCAGATAATAATATAATATTTGGTTGAAACAGAAGCCGCCAAGCTTATGTCTGACTGACCTACCTTATGTGTGCACAGAACAGCTTATGTAGCCAAGGTTTCTCTAATTTAACTTGGAGTTCAACAGCCCAAGGTTGTAGTCTGAGAGGAGCTGGGCTATGTAGGAGCTGTAAGTGGGCGGGGCTTTCCCTTAATTTGTCATGTGACATGTGATGTAATTCTACAGTAGTAAGTAGCCTGGGAAGGGAGAGAAAGCGTCATGGAGGCAGTGGGATGTATGTGCCTGCCTTCTTATGCTCGTCCCCTCAAATCCATGGAGTCCTTTCAAGGAAGTCTAATAATTTTTTGTTAAATTTCAAGTAAAATAGATATAGCAGTATGTAATTTTTTAAAATTCATAAAAAACAGTTTCTCTTACAGGTAAGAAAGAATTTAAAACAGTTTGTTTAATTATTTCATTTTTTTATTATTTTGTTGAGCCTAGATAGTATGAGCGGATAATATTGAGCCTGAGAAAACAGAATACTGCATTGCTGCTGCTTGAATAATATTTCATGTATCTCTTGAGATCAAACAAATTAATAAAAAATAATTAAATATTATTTAACATGTATGCTACAGCTATCTATAATTTTAAAAATTAATTAAAAAGACAAGACATGATGTAAAATATCATACCAATAAATGTAGTTCTGGAATTTATGTGACTTCATTGGGCCCTGAGATGCATATTTAAAATATGTAACCATATATATATATATATATATATATATATATATATATAAAAAAAATAATCTCATCACTGAATTTATTTTATTTATTTTTATACAAATAAATTGTGAAAGGTCT
>JABFEA020000029.1:17596738-17611681 GCA_019775915.2 Cyphomyrus plagiostoma | reverse complement strand
TATATATATATATATATATATATATAAAATAAAGTATGTCATAACTGCATTTATTGTATTGATTTTAAGACAATTACATTGTTAACGGTCTAAACAATGCTTATATAAAGGTCTAATGAATGAATGAAAGAGTGCTGATATCAACTTTGCTTCCAAGTAGGACAGCATATCTCAACTGTCTTATTGGTGCAATAGAATTAAATCAATGAAACAAATACAATCTGATGCCATGGTCTTTTCACAACCTCCAAAGAAGCCTCATTTCCACCAGTTCTACTTGCAACCTTGTTTTTTCAATCTATATCCACAGCACATGACCATGGATACAGATTGACTGGTAGCCCATGAGCCTTGCCATCCACCATCATAGATCTGCAAGATTGAAACCACCGAACCTGTTTGACTCTCAGTCTCCTGTTCCCTGTTTGTCGTGACTGTTGACTGAGATCCTGAGGTACTTAATCTCCTTCTGTAAATACTGAAATTTCTAAGTGTATAATTATTAGTATTTGTAACTGATCATGACACTTTGCATAAAGGCCATGCCAGTGTATTTACAACCAGAAAAATCCATCTGGATGCTGGCTTTTCAGTATTATATGGACACTTGCTTATGCCTACAATCTGATAAGCAGGTTAGTGGTAAAACATTAATGAGAGGCGTGTTGTGATGCTCAGAAGTTAGCAATCTGTATAAATTTGGCATATCCTTATGTTTCATAAAAGTGTCAGACTTTAAACTGCAAAAAGTACCACCACATCGCTGTCTTTTTTCCAGGTTTATCTACAACGTCTCCTCTTTTAAATTATGTTGTTGCCTGCAAGCTGCCCTTTTCTTCACTGGGACTTCAGTGCTCATTGCTTCCATGGCAAAACAAAACAGTAGCATGTTGCATTCCGCTAACCGGATTTAACAAACACACAGAGATGCTCTGATTTCAGCGCGTTGCTGCACCCACCACACGACAAACCACCTCAGGGATGAGAACCTGAGTGCAGCCATGTGGCAGGTGATACCTCAGTACCTCACTAGTCTGTATGGACCAGTATGAGTTTTTTTCCAGTGGCTGGAGTACCAGTCCTGCCACCAACCCCCAGATTTTTCCCTGTAAGTTGGAGGACCTCCTCATAGTTCTGGCTGTAAATTAACGTCATACTCAGGTATAGGCTGAATTTATCCAGATTACTTTTGGGAATTACAATATGCCTCTCATTAATATTTTAGGTGTACTAATAATCTGCTCATAAGATTGTGGGTGTAAGTAAACTTTTGCATAGTACTGAAAAGCCAGTGTCCGGATAGACTTTGCTGGGTGTAAATACTCGGGTACCCCTGTTATCTAAAGCCCCATAACAGTTGTCTCTTTTTTCTACTTGTCACAGTGAGATGGACATAACTGCATCACAGATGGAAGACTGTGTTGAGTCGGGACAGGAAGAGGAGGCGGAACATCGAAAAATTGAGAAAGAAGAGAAGAAATCACCTGATGTAAGAAAGTCGTTAACTAAAGCAAAAGCAGAGGGGAAGGCTGGACAAGCCGAAGCAGGGGGTTTAAGAAAACGACTTTGGTTTGTCGGCCACAAGTTCGCGCTGAAAAAAAAACGGAGTGAAAAGGCAGATGCACTGAAACAAGAGGAGTCAAACAGGTCCAAGATTCTTGCAGAACATGCCAACATAGAAGTGAAAGATGTAAAAACACTGCAGGAGCTGGAAGAGAACGGCATGGGAGCTGAATCTATGACAGATCTTCCCTTAGTCAAAGTCACCAGAGAAGTTCCTGATGTACCAGGTGCTGTAGGAACTAGAAGACCCGCAGAAGAAGTCATCCTACAAGCAGACTTACGAACTGAGCTTGCTGCCGAGGATGAGATAAGGGATTCGGAGGAAAGTGCAGAATTACCACGAGGCAGTGAAAAGTCCATGGGGACTGTGGTGGAGATTCAGAAAGAGGAAGGTGCTATTTCAGGGGTGATCCCACAAACTGCAGAACTGCATGAAGAAAGGCTATATGAGGACAAAATTAAAGAAGAAATTTCAATTGAGGCTTATGGCTCTCAAACAGTTTTAGAGGAGGGAGAAGATGCCGTGGTAGCAGAGATTAGCAGTACAGAATATGAAGATGATGTTGAAGAGGAGTCAAATTCAGAAGAAGAATCTCCAGTAATGTCATTTGAAGCTGAACTTCTCTCTTCCCTGGAAAAAAAACTTCATAACCTCTTCATAGGAAATTGTATGAAAAGGTTCCCTACAAAAAAACAGGCAAGTAAAGAAGATGAAATTCAGTCAGCAGGTGATGGAGAACTGATCTCGGAAGAGCTTCAGTCACCTGAAAAATCAATTGAGGGTTCAGTAGAATGGTCTGTTCAAATGGAAGATGCTGCTGAGACTGATGAAGATGCCAATGATCTTGTTAATGAAGAAAGGAAGAATAATGAGAAATTACCCTGGTCTTCATTAAAAAAACTTATCACACCAAAGAAACGTGTTAGAAGATCTTCTGAGAGCAACAGTGAGGGGCCTAATCTCATTTTTAATAAAGAAGAAGAGGAACAAAAGCCAAGTGAGGCAAACCAGGAAACTAAACTTGATAAGAAAAAACCCACAAAGAAAATTCATTCCTCTGTGTCTTGGGAGACATTGCTATGTTTAAGGTCAACTAAAAAGAGCACCAAAACAGAGGCTCAGGAATTAGGAAGTGAGCATGAAATTGAAGGTTCTTCAGAGGTATACTCTGATGCACCACCAGAAGAGCAAAAAGAAATAAATGATAAAGCTGTTCCTATGTTTTCTGGGGAACTTCCTGAGAGTGATGAAACATCCAAGGATTCTAAAGTGGTGCTCACTACAGAAATGGTTCTGCAAGAAGTTGAGGAAAATGTTAGTTTGACGCTTGATGCTTTATTAGTAACAACAGCAGATGAGCAACAAGAATCTACCACTCTGCCTGTTATTCCACAGATTTTGGACCCAAGCACAAGAGAGGATGAAACAGGTCTGTTTGCACATAAAAACACAGATTCCATTGCTATCTGTAGACACCTAGGATCGAACAATTTTGAACTTGTGGAGGAAGTACAGCTCAGAACTGCTCAAAGTGCAGTCACCAAAAATAACAAAGAGAACTCAGACTTTACACTAATTGTGGTTGATGTTCCAGAAAATGAGATGAAAGGTCTACATGAAGTTGTACCAGCTCAAGGAGCACTTGAAGAGGAAGTGCTGGCCAGACACTTTGAAACACTTGACACAGAAGACATACCAAAGCATGAGGCTATTGAACAACTAGTACTTGGTCAGTCAGCACAGACAACTGAGGTGTCTATTGGAGCAGGAGGAAAATGTGAGAAACCTGAAGATATCAAGGAGTCAATCAACTTAGATGCACCAACCATAGACGTCAAATCTGACTTTTAAGTGATTTTAACTAATGTTGGTTCTACCCTAGCGTATATTGTGAAGCAAGACGGAGACACAGATACTGTTGAGGCCAAAGCTACATTTGCCAAAAATGAGAGCACAATTAGAGCCTCAGAGAAAATACATGATGTTATAGGTAAAGTATTGGAAACATCAAAAGAATCTGAAAGTGCTAAAAGTGAGATGGTGATCCCTTGGGACTCATTAATAACAAGAAACAAGATTGTGGACGAAATATCAAAAGAGGTTCAAGGATGCAGTACCAGAAATGTAGAAAAGGAATGAGGAGGGGCTTTAGAAGCTGTGACTGTTAGAAATATTTATATTCAGACAGAGTGAGCAGAAATATCAACATGTGAGACAAAAATAAACAATGAAAATTCATGTCAGGGGAAAATCTTTGATTCTAAAGATCGGGAACCAGCAGTAGCAACAGAGACAGCTGATAATGGAAAACTACAGATATCCCCCTAATAGAACTACGTTGCAACAATGGAAAGTGGTCAAGTACATAAACATCAGATGCAGTGGAAATTTAAAAAGCAGTACCATTTGGGAATGAAAATACAAGATATTGAAGTTAACCAATGTGAAACTGTCGAAACGGAGAAATCAGCTGATAGTGTAACGCATGACACTGATCTGAGGGAGAGTGACTCTCACGAGTCTTTATTTGCCAAGTGGCCAAAACAGATGATGCCCAAAAACCTATGGGTGAATGTTTGTGAAGCTCAACTAGAGGTTATATGGTAAAGGCATAATCAAAGAGGGGTCCACAGGAGTCATGGTCAGTGAGAAAAAGCCACCTGGACCAACGGAAAAATCAACGGGGTCAAACTCTGGATCGTTAAGGTGAGAATTAAGGTTGAGGCAACTGACATAACAATGACCACAACACAGGTTACAGAGCAGGCTTGGGCACCCGTGACCTTAGAGTGTTGGTATCTAGCAGGTTTTCCATCCTACCTGGTTTCTGATGAACCTCAGGCGGCTAGTAGGATAGAAAACCTGGCAGATATCAGAATTCCAGGATCAGGGTTGCCTACCCTGGAACTTTATTAGTAAAATATGCCTCAAGTGGACATATTACAGCTTTTAAAGGGGTCACTGCTAAACAGCTTTGAAGATGAAATACTGAAATATTTGATGCTAGGAAAAAAATGCAAATTCCTCTATTGAGAGAAATGAGGAAGTAAGTCTTCCATTTGCAGCCAGTGTAAGAGCAAAAAAGCACTTAGCATTAAAGAAAATGCATTGGTGCTTTTTTTGCATAATGCACCACATTTTCAGGATTTATTACTCTGTGCTGCATGAGCCGACGGCAGATAAGGTTTGGCTGGAAGACTGCAGGATGGAGCAGGACCAAAAGCGACCAGGAGAGCATGTCAGCTCTTTCAGATATTCTTCTTTTTCCTTGTCTCTATCTCCTAGTGCTCAGTGCGACTAAACACTAAACATTGTGCAATTGGTCCTGTTTTGCCCTGTGTCTATTAGATTTAATCTAAAACTTAATATGACTGAAATGGCCTTCCTCTTTTATCGTAAGTTTTTAAAATACTTCCTCAGTCATCCGGAAATTATATGTAATACCACGGGCAATGCAAAGTGCTATGGAATGATGTTATGTAAATAACATTTCTTTTAACAATGCAATGTAAATTATATCTTTTTAATTTAGTAAAAGGGGCTTTTCCTGGGTTGTTCTGTGCAGACATGCCCTCTAGTGGTGATCTATGGGAACTAAGTCAAAAAGATTAACTGATAACTTTAGTTGTGTGTCGTTTAGAATTATGTGTGCATAACGGAAATTGTTCAGAATGTTAGGCCAGAAAAAAAGTCAGACGGAAATTGAAAGAGTAACTGTTTTATGCGCAAAACATGCTTTCGATGTACAGATTACTCATGCGTTTTACAGCGTTCACGATCTCACATAAAACGTAGCTGCACGTGCTTTCGGACTTAACAAATGTGTGGTTATGGCGTAATAAGGCGACAGTTGAAATTATTCAGTTTTTTTATGATGCTCTGACACCAGAGAATCAGATCAACTTCCACAAGAAACAAAATTTATTTATTTGCCAATCAATGGCGGCAAAAAAGAGAAACGTTTCCTAGTATTTCCTTCTCTTTATTTCAGAAAAAATAAAATGAAATCTCATACAAATGGTATAGTGTGGGTTTAAGGAGGAAGTCATTAAGATTTTATTGATGATAACCGAGGAGTGACATTTGAACTTATGTACCTAAAATGTTTTAATTAAACCTTGGCTTTTGAAACTGATCGATCGTGGTAATGGTTGTGTTAAAGTAGGGTGACCAGATAACCCATGTCATCCCGGACACCTTGAACTACTTCAGGTTTTACGAACTACCTTAAAACTGAAAAGCTCCTGCGCTTGGCTAAATTGTTAAGTTCTCCTTGGGCTGTGACTGGTTTGTTCCCTTGACTGAAAGACTCATCCAGCTGTTTCACATTAACATTAGTGACACGTGCATGATTATAGGACACTGACCAATCAGCACGCAACAACAACTTGGTGTTTAAGTGAAATCCAGGTCCTTTTAATCGAAACGGTAGGTTATAAAATCTGTCCTAGGTAAAGGTGTCCGGGATGCCATGGATTATCTGATCACCGTATAGTTATAACCAAAAAGATGAGTTCGGTAGAAATCAGTCATGAGGTAACAAGTCATTTTAAACCTGTGGATGTTTCGTAAAAATGTGACTGCTTGCAATTTCAACAGCGCGCCCCCTGCAGGATCTGAAAAGCAAGTTCGATATTCACCAATCGCAGCACACTCCTGATCGAGTTACCTGTAGTTCTCAGTAGACGTCAGAGTGAGATATATTTGTATGCTGAATGCACACCTGCCTCGTGGCTAACGGTCAGCTGGAGGGGCTGCATCTGCCTACCATGCTGTAGAGCTACATGGGTTGATAATGGCATTTCCCAGAGACCCAATGATGAGATCATTCTGCCAACTCTGGCAGGGTTCAAATAACTAAAAACCTTCAAATCACAGGCACTGCCTCACAACTCACCGAACCACACAGCGCTCTCAATGATGAATCTCTTTATTATAATAATTACAATAATAAAAGTAGTAGTAGTGGCAGCAATTATATAATTGGTTAATTATATTAATATATAATTGGTTAATTATATTAATATATAATTGGTTAATTATATTAATATATAATTATATTATTATTATATATTACTATGATCCTGAGCAGGTCCCCCTGGTAAAATCGTCTGTAACTGCTCCCCCTGCTGGTCATGTGAAAATGCTCTTTGTAATGTGAAATGTTACTTGAGCTAGTCATATCATTTTGTAATAATAATGTAATATAGTAATGTAATAATTGTTTTACTAATTTATTCATTATTTAAGGCACTGAACAAGCCCCGCCCCCCCACGTCCCTGATTTAATATAATAAAAATAAAATAATAATAATGGTAATAATAATAATACTTAGATAATAATGGGGGGAAACAGTTGAACAGCTTTCACTGAATCATGAGGGCACGAGCAGTGATGACTGTTAGATTATTAGCTTCCATACACACTGTGCTACCGTTAAACACACACACACACAATAACTGTTTCTGAAAAAAAAACAATTTATTTGATTCTTCGCACGAAAAAAAGGAGAAATAAGGGTATAGCATACATTCCTGAGGACACAGATCACAGCAAATTTCCTGCCTCTGTGACATTTCCGATGTGACCCGTGTGTAACATAAAGCCCAGAACATAAATGAAGGAACCCAAAAACACAACACGATTTTCCTTTTCCGCCGGCTGTTTAAAGTCCACCCCCCAAACATAATCCGACGCCTTAAGTCGCAAGCTGGTCATTTTAAACCCGTTTAATAACTAAGGCTTCACTTTTGAGTCAAACTTCTCTTCAGTAGTCTTCACTATGCAACGCAGCTTAATTGTTGCAATACACCGCTTCACCCCGTGTGTGATGGTGCATCTACTTTGATTCAGGAAGTCGTCAGACACAGCAGTTCCATCATAAACCCTAATGTCAGCTACTATCCAAACCCTGTCGCAAGCGAACAGTTTTCCCAAACAAAATCCATAATAATTATGGGATTCGTTGTTGCTTTTTAGTCAATAGTGTCATTCCAGATTTGCAATATCACACAACATTCCTGCAAACCCGTAGACATCGCGAATAAACGCGCTACGGAGAGCTGCACAATCCATTAGCAGGACATATTTTTTAACTGATCACAAGATGAAAATATAAATTAGTATTTGCTCAACCAGTCAATGTTTAAAAAAAAATCAAAATATAAAAAGCGTAAAAAACGTTAATACCTGATCGCTAGGTTCTACATAAAGTCGTAACACTATATAGGTACAAATATTGTAACTTGTTTTTGAAAATACAGTATTCAGTACAAAACTTCGTAAAACTTGAAATTTTGGGTTCTATGAAGAGGTTCAAGTAAAATTGCTGAACTGGCAAAAATACATTACGCAGAAACTGACCTATTCACATTAAAAAAATTTAACTCATAACTGGTTTTTACATAACATATTACTTGCATCAAACCTAGCTATGAAAACTTGAACAAACGCAGCAAACCGCAAACCGCGGCGCGTGATTGCCAAGAGCTGGAAGCAGGTCGGTGTTTCCAGTTTTCGTACAGATTAATTACATTCTCCATCAACACTGAATAAAAGGAAACGTTCTTACTATGTATCTTGTTCTTATTGCTTATGAATTTTAGAGAATGATCAAATTAATTAATTAACAAATTATGCGACACCTGATAATGCAGCCTGTTTATTTAAACAATTCATATTTAGTTATTGTGGCAGATGTATTTCTCTAAGGATCTAATTGCAAAATTTAACAGTTTAACCATGATTTTGCAAGTATATGTTCATTTTAAAGAATTTCAATATTAGGTTTCAGAGCTATCCAGTATTTTAAAAACAGCTTATTTACATATACCTAATTTTACCCATTTGAGAAAACAAAAGTTAATTTGTTCATGCATTTTTCTATTGGGCTCAAAGTGGGAGGGGCTTAACGTAACGCCAACACAACCAGCCAATCACAGTTTTTGTACAAATTATGCAGTACTACCTGTGTTATACGTATTATTATTAATGTCTACATTTTAGTTCTACCTGAAGACTTCCCAGGGTATTTGAACATATTTTCCTATCGTATGATAATCATGGTAATTTTGTTATGTTGGTGAGCACCACTAGCTAACTGCTTCACCACAGAAATAATCTGGTTGGAGAAGCAAATATCTAAGTGACGTGATGATATAAAAAAAAAACTACAGAATTCAGAATCTAGGAATATGCATATTATCAGCAATTCAGCAGTCAAGCTACTTTTTCAGCTGCAAAACCTATAAACGCCTTGTTATTTCTTTATCAGTGAAACAGTAGCAATAAATCGAGAGTTCCTGAAATGAAATGCCCCTAATGCCCTAATAGTGCACCAGGAGGCTATGGACTTTAATACTTTCCCTGCTGCAATATATAAAAAAAATGAAAAACAAGAGAAACTACGACCTTGGGCACATGGGCTGACAGTGATTTAAAGAATAGCGGAGTTTGCAATACCTTTGCTCAGCTTTTTCAGCAAATGGCAGTGTTTCGTAATTAAGCGATAAAAACATTCTAATTAAAAAAAACTTTACGAAACAATAGTGAGGTACAAGTAAAGCTAATGTTCTAAATTCTTTGTTGTGCAAGCATATACTGATCATTTACTATTCCAATTCCAAAAAAAATAATAATTCTATCTTCATAACTGTAACACTGGACGCCGTAAGAGGATATTTTACGGCATATATTCATTAAAAAAAAAAACGAATAAACCCGTTTGGATTTTGAACAACTAAAGCTAGCTACATAAAAACATTCCTGCACCTACAAAGATGGTCCTATTCCACTAAAAAATCCTCGGCTTTGATAAGACTGATAAATGGTTTGGTGTCTGAGGAGTCCGACCCCTCATCTTTTGGCAGTTCATCACCTGGCAGCGCCGACTGGCTGTCCGAATCCGAAGGGACCTTAGAATTTAGTGCGAAGCAAGTGTGCTTCATGACCTCACCGGGGCTAGACAGACTCATCTCACAGACACTGCACTTGTAAGGCCGGCTGGCGGACAGAAAGAGCGCCTCCACCTGGCTGCTGTCTTCGTTGGGGCACAGCTCTATGCTGCGCCTGTTCACCATGGTGTAGGAGTCGGAGCTCTGGTGCAGGCAGACGTGGCGTGCCGCCTGGTTGGCGCGGCAGAAGCTCTTTCCGCAGGCGCTGCACTTGTATGGCTTGCCGGTGTGGATGTACATGTGCTCCCGCCAGTGGCTCTTCTGGATGAACTTGCGGCCGCAGGTGGAACACTCGTACTTGCGTCGCTTGACCTCGCGCTCCAGGTCGACGGCCTCCAGGTTGTCGATGTCCGCTATGTCTGAGGGAGGCGGGGTCCCGGACTGTGACTGTAGGCCCTCCGCGCTGGGAGAGTCGGTTGCCGGCTGTTGCTCGCCGTCGCTGCCGCCGCCGCCACAGTCGCTAGCCACGCGCTGGGGCTCGTCCGGGTCTCGCGGACACTGCTCTAGGGTAGAGGAACAAGGAAGGGGCAGAACCCCGGCGAGGAGAGCCTCTGAGGGGAATGACGCCTGGGCATGAAGGAGAAGGTGATCGCGTAGGAGACCCCGTTGGCTGAAACGGTTCCCACAAAGGTGGCAGGAATAATGCTTCCGGAAGGATGCATTCCTTTTCATGATGCTAGGCTTGACATGGAGGATGGTGTTGGCCCTGGGGCTTTCGCCCAGCATCTCCACGTCCTCCGAGGAGGACGGAGTCGGCTCCGGGAGAGGCTCAGCGGGCCCCTTGGCTTCCAAGACATCTGCCTCTATTGGGGGGGAGAGGTGCTGGTCCGAGATCTGAATGCCGTAGAGCGACGTGGTCAGCAGGGCACTTTGCTCCACGTGCAACAGTGTGCCCTGGCTGGCCATGCTGGCTTCTTGGAGCAGAGGGAAGGCGTGCAGGAACTTCACACCCTGCTCCAGTCGCAGAGGGTCGATAAGCTGCGGGGCCAGCTTTCCTGTGTACATCAGGTTGAGGAGGTAGCTGAAGATGTCAGGCTGGATGTCTGCAGGCTTCAGCCGGACACAGTCACTGAACGGAGCAGAGAGCAGCAGTTAAAACAGGGATGAACAAAACACACAACCACACGGTAAACTCATCACACTAGGACACCCGTGAAACTAACGGAAAAACCAAGATTCAATTCTACCGTGCCTTATATTTCTTGGTAGCTTAAAAACACATGCAGTAGCCGGGGTAACTCATGAGAGCACTTTTACGAATGTAAATTACAGATCTAGCAGTACACCAGACGCGAGAGGGACCTTGCGATCTCCGGCCCCCCCGGGTGAGATCTCACAGTACCTGTCCTGGTGGATAAAGAGCATCCTAAAGTAGTTGGAGAAGGCCGCCAGGACAGCTTTGTGAGCTTTGAAGAAGACATCGCCGATGGCCACGGTGCAGTCGCACAGGAAACCAAACCCTCTCTGCGCATTGAGCTGCTGCAGGAGAACGAGACCGTGGTTGGCCAGTTCCATTCTTCGACCTACACAAAGCCAGAAAAACAAGTCAACTTCCTGTTAAGCCAACACAAAAAAAAACTACTAAAAAGAGCCAAAAAGACATTCTGAGGAACCTATTTTGAGGTTAATCTTTAAATCGACAGGAATTCTACACACCTGAGCGGCTTTAGGACAAAAGCCGTCTATTAAAACGGTACCAAAATTACGGGGCTTAATTTTTATCAAATGTACAGGCAACGATTTAATAAACTGATCTGGCAACTGATCTGAATGTCAATCTTTGTTTACTTATTTTCAAATAAGAATATCTTCTTAGTAGGCTATAGTAGAGTATATCAACAAAAATTTGGAGACATCTAACAGCTCTGCGAAACAACAAAATAAAAACAAGGCAAAAATCATAACAATAATCAAATAAGAATAAAAGACGACAAGCCTGTCTTGGCTCAGCACATAAGGTACACGCGGGCGCCCATAAGGCGGTTATTTCCGACGCGGTTCGTGCTTGTTGCGACACCCAGAATGAGGCAAGAGGCAGCTCGAGCCTGGAAGTTATTACGCGCCACCTCGAGCCGCACCGGCAATGCGCTCAGCAGGGCTACCGATACGGAAAACTGAAACCATACCGGCCAGGCTTTATCTGAGACAACGGTCTTGCTTTTCCGTACACATGCAAGCAAACACAACGACAAATTAGTACGTTCTTTAGCAAAATGGTATCAGTGCCAAAGTTTCAGAGAGAAATAAAAAACATATTAAAAAACAACAAACAGAATGCTTGTTTTTTACAGTAGCCTACTTAGTTCATTGATCTTATCCCTTAAATAAAACTTTTTTTTATTTCATTCGTCCCTGTATTTTTAATTTCATTTTTTTTTCTTCGTCTCTTATTTATTTATTTATTTATTTATTTATTTATTTATTTATTTATTTATTTTGACCGAAGTATCACTGAAGACTGAAAGGATCAGTATCTCAAGGTGATTCGCCCTCCCTGTGCCTCATTGGATAGGTTGCAGGCTAGACATAACTCTCCTCCGGAAATGTAGCATGAAGGATGGATGGATGATGCAGGTAACAAGCCTTGTTCTAATCGGATTAAGTGTTGCAATACTTTCTGTGACAACAAAATCCAGTCATTACAATGATAGATGCATTATTAACATTAAAGACAAAACCTCATGTGTAATGTCCACTAAGATCTACCTCCCCGGAGGCTACCGGTCATCTAGCGTGGGATTGTAAGACTGCTGCGATTCAGCAGGGGGCAGAGCAATGAGATTTGGGTAAATTGAGCGTCTCCATGGCAACTGATCACCACTCCTGCGCCAACAAGCGCCTCGGGTAATGAAAGCCAGCAGACACTGATTAAGCTGGGCTCCTCATTAGGGTTAAATAGGGCCGGCTGGGTGGACTCAGTGGCGAGTCGGGGGAACCGTGAGGCACATTCCTGCTGAGGTGGCCTGGCTGCTTATTTGCGCCTTTCAGGAATGTAGCTTCAGAGAGACCTTAATTTTGATTCCCCCCTCCCCCCTTTCTTCCAGTATGATTCCCTACACTTCCGTCCCAGCCTTGGTGTAGATGCCCTTCTGTCTAACAGTCCATTCTAACATTCCCATTATGCCTCGCAGAAACTGGCCATGTGACAAACTTATTAAAGTTTAGTGAAATAAAGCAGGCGTGCGTTCAATAAAGAGGAGACAACAATGCAATGTCAATGAAACTTTACATGCTCCTGATTTAAACAGCAGCTGGTGGTTGACTGAAAAAATAATTATATTTCAGAGAGAGTGGTCTAATTGACTGCTCTTATTTGCATTTGATTAAATTGACTTGTTTTTGTATTGACCTCTAAACTACTGCAAATTCATTGTGTACTCCTAGATTCTCTAATTAGTATAGCAGAAATTTTCATTTGTCAGCCTTGACTGCTTGTTGAACATTTATACAATGGCAAAGCTATGCTGCGAAACAGCTTATTAGACCTTTGAATTGGGTGCAAAGCCAGAAGTTGACCCTAAAACGGACAAGCAGCATCATAATAAAAACATTCACAGGTGCGCATCACCATTTCACCTGAACTTCTCTACTGATGTAGTTAGTTTGTATTTAAAAGTCACTCAGTATCTAAGTGCCTGCAATCATCCACACTATATAAAGTACTGCAACGGAAATAGCCAAACAAAAACTACTCAATTTTCTCTTTGCATCAAAATTCTTCAAAGCACGTTTACTCTAGTCGACATTTATAGATGCAAACCGTTACAGTTGCATTTAAACATAAATAAGAAGCTGTGGATGTTTTTACAGATATGCGAATAGCCGATTCCAAAGTACTAGATTATTTTGAAATATTCTCACTTATTTACAAGTCCTCAGTTACGGGTGAGCTTGCCCACTGATATAAAGCACCATAAAGTTTTGTTTGTTTGTTTTTCTTAATTAGCACTTCATCAAATGTAGGCTGCGAACCTAAATAAATAACGCCCACAGAATCCCCCTATATGTATTTAAAATCGAGTGCATATATAAAAAAAAAAACACCACCCCCACGTTGACATGATGTGGACCGGACAGTCCCCCCGCAGAGTAAAACCACTTCCGCAGTGCGCTTTCCTACGAAAAAAATCCCCCCGCCCCCCAAACCCCTCCTCCGACAAAAAACACGATAGTTGCGAGCCTCGATCTGCCCCCTCTCCACGCCGCCGCACCGTCGGGGGGAAGGCATTGTAAACTCGCCTTCCTTTCCGCGGAACCGCGCTGGAACGCCGGCGCCACCGGGCGAAAAGTCGCGATCCCCTCCAGAAATCGGATAATAAGTGCGATCGGAGCTGAAATTAAAACGGAGTTTGCTTTGGGTTGGGCAGATAAAGGAGAAGACGCGCTTACCGAATAATTTCTTTTTTTTAGAACTTCAAAGTAATATATCACATAGATTATAAATAAACCCTCTCACATCTCCTATAATAAAAAACAACGCGGATAATTAGTAGGTAAAGCGACCGTATACGTGACCTACCTTTTTTACTGCGCGATCTTTAATTTAGAGGAGTTTGCTTGTTGTCTCTTACCGGAGGGGGGGGACCTCTCAGCCGGGCTCGGAGCCTCACTGTTCCTCTGAAGCGCAGCATCGGCGGCAGCAGTCGGTGTTTTCCGGTCGCGTTACGTTACGGTCACATGACCCTCCCCGAAGCCCATCGGAAAAAAGAAGAAGAAAAAAACGCCCCGTCCGGGACGCCTCCGTCTGCAGACCTACCCACTGAATGGTGTCTGACCTTAATGGCTGCGACACGGCTGTAGCTGGCCTGGCTCCCTGCCCGGCTGCGAGTAGACGGGCTCCATGTCTTGTGCTTACGGAACAATTTAGTTACACTGTACTGTTATTTAAGTTGACAGCAGTTACAGCTGCGGGTTTTGGGGGGGGGTGGCAGTAAGAATGGTTTGCTTGATGTGTTTATTAGCATGTCGGATGGAATTAACAGTAGAGAATTAAGTCATTATTTACAACCTCTCCGGCAGCATGTTTGAATTACTAACTTGTAAATCAGTTCGAGTTTATGAGGAAAGTATGTAAGTGTTTGTTATTATTTTTTATAGTCATTAGCTTTGCGTAAGCCTAGTTCTTTTTAAAAATTAATTTAATGACATTTCTGCAGATATAGCAATGTCATATTGTTACAAACTATAAACTTATAACTTTGCTGTTATAAATAAATAAAACCGAATTTCAATTACGTAAGACTTTTTTTTTGTCATTTAACCATAATGGTATAATGATGTTCTTTATCACGTACATACGATGATCTTCATCGTGTGTGTGTATATGTATACACGCACACGATAATGATCATCGTATGTACGTGATAAAGAACTTCATTATACTATTATGGTAAAATTGTGTGTGTGTGTGTGTGTGTGTATATATA
>JABFEA020000029.1:17571129-17596638 GCA_019775915.2 Cyphomyrus plagiostoma | reverse complement strand
ATATATATATATATATATATATATATATACACACACACACACACACACACACAATATATATAGATACACCCACTTAGATATATATAAGTGGTTTATCACATGCATACCACATGCTGTAGAAGAGCAATCCTACTATTCTAGAGTGGTGACTTCCTGCAGAAGAACATGGCCCCTCCTTTAAAATGTGCTTCGCTGAATGTTTATGCGTTGCCTGGAAACCTAATTTTAACATCGAACATTAATTGACGAAACTCGCCGTACTCTTCACCGCCTCACGTCTAGTTTGCTTCTTTAGAAATGCGAAGATAATAGTTTGAAAATGGATATTAATAGGTCTAGCGCGGACTCAGGTGAACTGTCTGCTTCATGTTTGAATGAAATGCCCTTTAATACGGTAAGTGTTAGAAAACTGTCGTGCTTAATTGAACGGACTAGTTATTGTTTGCGTGTTTGTGGTCGTGTTTTGGTGCCTTTTCAGTTTAAATCAGGGAAGACCTCTATCTCAAACACATATTACAAAAATGTCCTTTGGAATTTTATGTTGTTTTTCAAAATATACGTTTTGATTTATTACAAAACATACAAACTAAAGCTATTTTCTGTAAAACATGATAGGCCTATATTATACTACATTTACTTTATGAGCTCATTGTAAATTTTGTGTAACAATACATAGAAGAGCCAAGTTATTGCTATTCTGAAATGAGTTATTTTACTTATTTGTGTACCTTAAATCTTCTAATGTAAATATTCCCATTCTCTCCTATATTTTATCTATTTAACATAACTGAATTTTAAACTTAAAATTAAACATTATGTTTATTTTCTAAATTGTACTCTATGACCGGCACATATCCCAACACATTAATTTATTCAAATTTTCAGGAAACATTTTAACGCAGCCCTGTAACCCTAAACCCAATAATTGGTTTTAAGTTGATGGATTCATGGATGGACGGACGGACGGACGACGGACGGAAGTAATTTAACACGTCCTGTCATTATTCGCAGCTCCAAGATCAAGTGGATGTTTTAAAGAGGAGGCTACAAGACAAAGAAGACATGATTTTGGCTCTGACGTCTGACACGTATGATGCTACTTGTGACACAGGGGCAAGAATATCACACGTTTCCCTAAAATAAACATAAAACCAGAATTATATATACCATCATGGTAACAAACACAACCACCAAAATGTCAATTAGCTTTATATTTGCAAAATTATATTCAGTCCTCTCCTTGGGATGCAGGCAGTAGTGTGTCACGTATCCAAGGCAGGCTAAAGCACGAAGTAGGCTATACCCTTCACAAGATCCCAATCCGGCGGCAGAACTGTATTGATTTGGACAAAATAATGCATCGTGTGATGTAGTAATGGCTAATGTCCGGTATCAGTCAAAAGTCTGGATGCACCTACTGAAAGTCATTTAATTTTCAACAAGATAAGAACCCTAAGCACACCTCAAGGCTGCGTAAGTACTGTATTATCTCATGAGCAAGGATAGAGGTGGAGTGCTGTGACAGATAACCTGCCCCCCACAGTCACCTGACCTAACCATACAGAGCTGGTCTGGGAAGAGTTAGATCAAAGTGTAAGAGCAAAGTAGCCAACTCGTGTCCTGAACTTGTGGAAACTCCCTCAGGACTGTTGGAGAAACATTCCAGGTGGCTACATCTGCAAGCTGCTTGAAAGAATGCCAAGAGTCTGCAATGCTGTCATCGAAGCAGAAGGGGGTTATTCTGAAGAGTCTAAGATTTAAGAAAATCCTGAGATGAATGTTTCTCCTGGTCATTACAATATTTAATATGTGTAACCTCATTGTCGTGCGGCGTCTTTCTATAAGGGGAATCACACAGGTAATAAAGAGACAAGTATGAAAAGCAGGTGTGTCAAAAGCTTTGACTGCTGTTGTATGTCTATGTTCCAATCTGTTGACCAGTAAGAACTCAGATGGAAGGAAGGAGCCTGAGGAGCAGCCCAGAGATGCAGCGTGGAGATGCCACGACGTCGCCTTCCGACTGGCCGACAGATTGTCCATTAATCTCAGGGGGAATGAGGATCCGCTGGATTTTATTGAGCATCTGGTGACTACCAGGCTCCATGGCCTCCACACCTCCACTGTCACTCGCTCTTGTGCCCCCTCTCCAAACCCGTCCGTCAGCCGGGTAAGGCAGTGTTGCGGATTCGCCGTCGCAGGTCGACACGCTCTGCGAGGAGAAAGGCGGGAGGAAGAGCGAGATGAGGAGCCTGAGGAACTCTGTGGCGGCCAGCGAGGTGGAGTGCAGGGCCGGCCGGCGGACGGTGATGAGGCTGGCAGCCGAGGTGCGACGGGAGCAGAGCCGGACAGCGGCCCGTGGCGAGGAGGTCGAGACCCTCAGAAAGGTACAAAGCAGTCGTCCCCCGGCTGTCTAACCAAGGCTCTGCCCATCAATGATGGCAAGTTAGAACTAAATGAGATCCCTACCTACAGTTGCTAAATTGTCCAAATATGTGTGTGTGAATGGTATGCGTGCCCTGGGATGGGCTGGCGCCCCATCCTGAGTATTTTCATGCCTTGTGCCCGCAGTTTTCAGTATAAGCTATAGACCCCTGTGGCCCTGCATAGGACAAACGGGTATAGAAAATGGATGGATGGTATTTGTAACTGTATGTATGTCAGTATGTTCATATCTCATTACAAGGGTGTAACTTTGGATTAAACATTGGGGGGGGTGAGGTCCCCACCAATTTATCGTAACAATATGATTATATATGAGGGGGGTGTTGTTTTGGCCAGTTCTGATTTATCACGGGGATTATAACCTCCTCCTCCCCAGAGCCCCCCGGAATTTACATTCATGTCTCAGTATGTTATGTCTAAATGTCTTTTATCTTTATGTATCACTGCTTCATTGCTCTATGACCGAATGAACTGACATTTCATCTAGTGCATGAACCCTGTATCATTCAGCTGAAAATGACCATAAAGTCCACCTTGCTTGACTATACCATGAAGGTCACGTGAGCTTCCACACGGACATTGTTATTAAACTGCATTAATTCTCATGTTTCTGTGTTTCACAGGACTTCGACCAGGTTCTACTGGCAAAGAGGAAGACTGAGGAGGAAATCCAAGCCCTCAGGGAGAAGCTGGAGTCAGGCCGGCGTGCCCTAGCAGACTCCCAGCAGGAAGCCCACCGCCTGGGCAGGCATTCCCAGGAGCTGAGCCGACGGCTGCACCGCAGCCAAATTGAGGCCCAGGCTGTGAAGGCCCTCCTGCGGGCCTTTGGGGAGGAAGTGACAGAACACATCCGTGACCAGAGTAGTCCGGCCTCAGAGGAGGATGTTAAAAAAAAACTCAGGGAGCTCTGTAGAAGCAGAGAGACTGGTGCTGAGGTGCAGTACACAAAGCCAGGCCTCTGTGCACAATTTACCATTATCTCATGTGTTGCTGTATTACACACGTTACAGCTTGGCGACTTCTGTGTTATCACAACTCAAAAAGTTTTATTTTTCAACCCAGTTAAACCAAGAACTGCTACTTCCCTTACATTTTGTTTTTTTCGTGTCACTGTTAAATGCAGAATATTCCAGAAATTGAGGACGGTCTGTCTGAGGTTTCGGGGGAGCTTTCCAGGCTGTTTGGCCTCCACCAGGGGGTGCTAGAGAGAGCCCATTCAGCCGAGCAGCAGGTGCAGGAGCTAGGAAGGCAGCAGAAGGAGCTGGAGGCGGAGCTGGTGACGGCGGACGTTCTCCGTGACGGGCTGAGCCGTGAAAGGCACAGCGTGAGGGGCGGGGCCGCTGGGGCACTGGGTGTCTGATGCTGGATTCAGATCAATATGAAAGAGCTGATATTACCACATTTTACATACTGCATGAACCACGTTTACTCTGGAAATGGATGATACTACTTTGCAATATTCCCTACTACATTAAAGAAATTTGCAAAATTAATTCTTTTATTAAGTCTTTAAAACATTTAAATACATTTGATTAAAATATGAATAGGAAAATATGAATTGGAGCAATATGTCAACTAATCTGCTACATGACTTATCAAATAAAGTTAAGTGAAATGTATACTTTCATACCACTAGGGGGTGCTTTATGTCTAGGATAAAGACCCATGTGGAAACTTGGGAAGAAACGTCCACCAAATTTCTGTGATCACCTGGCGATTAATAAGAAGAATGTTCTCAGGCGTTTGTCTCTTTTCCGTTGACCACAGAACCTGTGCTTCCTCGGGCAGCTGTCGGAGAAGCTGAAGCTGGAAAGGGTTGCTGCAGAAGTGGGCTTTGACATGCAGGCGGAGACGATTTTGCTGCGCGTGGAGCAGCTGGTGAAGCAGGAAGCGCGTGCTTTGGTGGAAAGCAAGACTCTGGCGCGCGATCTGCAGAGGAAGGTCGGAGGGGTGACCTGCGCGGTTTATTTTTTTTTAACACTAACAACGCTAAAGCCGGAATGTGGTGAAAAGACCACATTATCGCGTGTGACGGTGTCAGTTCTGAGGCAACGCTTTCCCTGTTTTTCTCGGTGGCGGTGGGAGGCTAAACCACGGTCTGCGCGGACGAAGCGGGATTTAGCCGCGCTGTCCTGCCCTGTCTCCTGCAGACGAAGGCCCAGCGAGAGCAGCTGCAGAGCAAGGAGCTGCACATGGACATGCTGCGCAGGAAGGTGGCCCAACTGGAGGAGGAGAAGCAGAGCCGCTCGGCGCTGGCCGTGGAGCGCGACGACGCCCAGCTGACAGCCCGCAAGCTGCAGAAGAAGGTGGAGAGGCTACAGAAAGAGCTGGAGGCCTGGCGCCACTCAGACACTGAGCTTAAAGCCCGGCTTTGTCACACCAATGAGCTCAAGGTATGGCCACAAGTGTGTCAAGCATTGTGGGATACTGGAGGACAGACTACCAGATAACTATACCTCAGGCATCCAAAACAGCCTTTTATTCAGAGATTTTCTTAGCACTTTATCTCCTGGAAGACCTGCTATATGATGGATTAGGAATATTTCATTCATTCATCATGGTTTAGCTGTTTATTTTTATTATTTGCTGTCCAGTTGACTCCTAATGGCTATATCTGTACAATCTATCTTCTGACAAAGGCAAATTGATTGTTGTGACTATCGAGCCACCCATCCTCTTCCGTTTTTACCTTCAACTTTCCCTGTGCATCGCGTCTTCTCATGATATGCCTTAAATAAGAAAATTCACAGAGAATCCCATATTCTGAGCAATTCTCTCTTATTAGACTTACATCAATACTTCAGAAGATTTTTTTCCCTAAGTCCTAAGGAAAAAGGATGTATTTATTGACTGATTGGTCTTTTCTTGTCGATAACCGTTCCGTGGAGGCAAAATTGATATGATTTCATCATCATGAAGTTATCTGCCAATCATAACCTGTGTTTTTTTTTTTTTTTTTTTACCTTTAGCTGTAGTACTGTCATGTCCCCTCTATGCTACCTGGGGTGGGTGCCTGTGGTTGAGAAATGGATGGTCATACAATTAGTTACGAATTTTTATTACACTTATTCTATATAATAATACCAATTTGTAGCTTTAAGGGTGCAATACTTGTCACTGGGGCTGTACCCTCAAGGGTCTGCCAATTGTACCCTTAGCTGTAGGTAAATGTACCTTTTAAGGCACATAAATGGACTCTGAGGAACAATGTGCCATTGGGGTACATTAATGTTTGTACCTTGGGGTGCAAAACGGCTCAAGGGCTGAACTCTTTTTTTTCTGACACTGTAGGCACTGTATTATTCCCAGGAAACAGAACTGTTTTCCTCCATTATGGGTATTTTAGTGTTTGCCATGATGGTAGCACATGTACCATGGCAATCTGGATTTCTTCCCCCTTATTTGCCTCTTGTCATGAAAGCTGACATGTACGTCCTGATTAAGGCCCAGTAAAAAAAAAACATTAGTTTATCATCCTTTCAATCAGCAACAAGTGATGAGGGAGGGTGATTTTTTTTTATTATTATTATTATTATTATTTCTGTTTTATAGTGAATGAGTGGTCGGTAAACTTCAGCAGTGCGTGTTCGGTACTGATCGGGAGGGAAGGTAGAAGAAAGTAAGCGGGGGTGGAAGAATACAAATGCACTGGCTGTGAAATTTGTGAATGCTGGCAAGTGGAATTTACACAGGAAAATACACTTTTAAAAAAAATTTAAAAAAAATTCGCCATGCGGGCGGGGATGATAAACTAATGACTTTTTTTACTGGGCTTAATATGAAGATCAAAGTCCTGGAGCAGAATCAGACCATCGAGGTCCAGGGCAAGAGCCTTGACAGGCTGCAGAAGGAGAAGGCAAAAGCGGCAGAGAGGTCAGCCGTGGAGAAGGGCGAGCTGGAGAGCAGGTATCTGGAAGCCGCGGAGGGCCAGCAGCAGGCCCTGCGATCTATGCAGAGCCGCTCTAGCGAGCTGAGGATTCTCCAGCAAACCGTGCTGGAGCTCACTGAGAAAGCGAGGCGGGTAAGACGGGCCAACCCTAAAATACACTAAGATGAGTGAATGTTACATTTATATAGCGCTGACTACACAGTAGCTAAGGTGCAGGAGAGAATTTGCCAGGTGGATATAGGGAATGATTAAGAGGCCAGGTTTGAAAGGGCCACAGTGGGTGAATGACAGCGCCATTTTTACAGAACGGTGTCTCCATCACTGCACGGGGACATTAAGATCCCAGGATGGATTAACCTACTGGTGACCCCAACACCTCATCAACCCAGCTTTCCTAGTTGGTCTCCCATCCAAATGCTGACCAAACATTCTTAGTTTCAGATGGGTTACCTAGTCTGTACTGCAGGGGGGTACTGCTATTAGCAAATTGCAAAAACTTTTAAATTAAGATGTTTTTCCATCTACTTGTCCCTTTCTACTATTTTTAGTTGACAGACTTCCGTATGGTTGTGGCCAACATGCTCGGCCTGGACATCAAGACATTGGCCGTGCCCGACTATGAGATCATGAAGACGCTGGAGAAGGTTCTCCATGCGCTTCCCCACACGCACCGACTTTGCCGATGCCTGGATCACCCCCATTGCCAGCTGACTTTGGACTAGGCCCCGGCTCAGTATACCAACACACAGAACACCTGGGAACCTCCTCCACATGCAAGAAGAGCAGCTCTTATTGGCTGCATTTCTATGTAACAAGTCACCAGCACTCTGAGCACAAACTTTATTTGCTTTCCTGTTGTAACGGTTGCATGTTAAATTTCAACATCACAAATAAATGCCATAATCAGAATGTGGAAAATTGTTTTTATTATAGTCTTGATTGTCATACTATAAAATACATTATATGGAGTACTGGGATATGCCTCTTAGTCAATGAATTTAGGTGTTTCATTCAGACCCATTGCCAGAGGTCTATACAATGAAATACCTAGCCATGCAGTCAGGTGTACAAACAATTGTGAAAGAATGAGTCATTTTGAAGAGCTCAGTGAATTCAAGCATGGTACTGCCATATGGTGGCAGCTACTGTGTACTTTCAACCCTACTAGATATTCGACGGTCATCTGTAAATGGTATTGCGAAGTGGAAGCATTTAGGAATAAGAGAAACTCAGCCATGAAGTGGCAGACCATGTAAAGTAACGGAGTGTGGTCTCTGAGTGCTGAGGTGCGTAGTGTGTAAAGATCCCCAACGCGCTGTTGATTCAGTAACTGCAGAGTTCAAAACCTCTTCTGGAATTAACCCCAGCGCAAAAACTGTGCACTGGGAGCTTCATGGAATGGGATCACGTCACCGAGCGCAATACCAAGCATTGGGTGGAGTGGTGTAAAGCACGGCATCACTGGACTCACTGGTGCAGTGGAAACATGCTCTGTGGTGTGACAAATTATGCCTAATGGATGATTCTGGTTTCGCTGTATGTCAGGAAACCATTGTCTGCCTGACCGCATTGTGCAACTGTATATTTTGGTGGGATAATGGTGTGGGGTTGTTCTTCAGGGGTTGGGCTTGGCCCCTTAGTTCCAGTGAAGGGAAATCTTACTGCTTCAGCATACCAAGACATTTTTGACAATTCTACATTTCAAACACTGTGGGGAGAGTTTGGAGGCCCTTTTCTGTTCTAGCTTGACTGTGCCTCACTGCACAAAGGAAGATCCATAAAGACATGGTTAGGTGACTTTGAAGTTGACTGGCCCGCATTGAATACCTTTGGGATAGACTAGAATGGAGATTGTGAGCCTGGCTTTCATGTTCAAACTCAGTGCTGGACCTCGCAAATCCTCTTCTGGCTGAATGGGCAAAAATTCCCACAGACACACTCCATAAACTTGTGGAAAGCCTCCCTGAAGAGTAGCAGCTGTTATAGCTGCAAGGGAGGGGACAACTTCATATTGATGCTTATGGATTTAGAATCGGGTGTCATAAAAGTTCCTGTAGGTGTAATGACCAGGTGTTCCAGTACTTTTGTCCATGTACTGTATATATGCACCGGAAAATAATTTAGTCATTTTTGGTTGGCAAAGTATTATGAATTATCGCTTTGAGTACAAATGTTTTATCTTAATGTGATTTGTGTAATTAAAACTGTATGAGGTCATTTATTTTTGAGGACAGAAGAGAATGTTTTCCAAATCACTGTGACATTGTGGCACCAGCTTGTCTTTGTTGTTTCTTCATTTTTTTCTCCTTCATTTTTCACTCCTTTCATTGAGGAGCACTAATCTCCCTGGATTACAACTTGACCTGACACTGTTAAGGTTGACGATATGTACATCATATTCAGTCTCTTACCCAATAATCTGATAACACACTGTCATTTTGGCTTTGCAAACACGATGTTAACTCTTGCAGAACATTGTTCAATGTCCGATTTTATCAATCAGCCTAGCGTGATCCGCTCATCCAGTGTCGTTGTGAGCCCGGCTCCGGTCTCAGGAAGGGGGGGGACATCCTAGGTAGTGAAAACTGAAGTGTAAGAAAGTGGAGTTAATTTGGTTTAACAGCACAGTGCAAATGCACCCATGAGAAGGTAAACGTGACCATCATCTTCTGATGAAGAGGTACAGACAGTGAGCTACAAATTGAATGGCTGCTTTATTTTAGCGTTAGCTATATGTGAGTTGAAGCTTTACTGGTTTCCACCTCAGGTGTAAATTGAGTCGTAATCTAATTTCATAGGTGAGAAGTCATTCATGCCTGTCGTTCGTTCACTTGCAGGCTAGAGCTCATGTGTGAATGGTGAACGTAATTGGCAATGATAAGCTTTAAGCACGTTTCTTAGGATAATAGTGCTTCATGAGTGTGCCTTATCAGTGGGGTCAATGTGACCCAGCATATTCCATCCATTTATCTATTTCCAGCAACCGCTTCTGAAAACCGAAATGACATAGTGTGCTTTTTCCCCCCAGAAGTTTTAACCACTGATTTTCCACAAATCCATCTTGTAAGAAATGATGTTTAAGTGATTTTTATTTTGGTGTAAAATTATGAAATTATGTCTGTGAAATTGTGTCAGCTTAACCATTTCAAAACCTCTCCAAAAGTCACCCTGGTATTTGCAGATAATCATCCAGTACACCAATGTATTATTGACTGGGCCATTTCCCCATCTTGTATAGCAGGGCTCTTCAAATCTGGACCTCAATTCCAAATCCAGGCCTTGTTTTCAGTTCTCCCAGGTCGTTGTTTAATAATTACTGATTCTGATTGGTCAGAGGCTTCACACCTGACTTACAGGTAAAGGAAAGCTGGAAAATCAGCAGGGCTCGGACCTCGAGGACCGTGATTTGAATAATAGGGTTGTTTAGCTAATCAGTCCCTCATTGAGTTGTTTAAAATATAAATTAATGGTGGCGACATTTAACATATGCATGGAATGGCTGAGGTGCCCCAGAGGAGAGGTGTTCATCTAGCCATCCAACGAGATGCCAGTAACTTTTTGGTGAACATAAGAAATTCTTGTAAATTTTCATTGTTACTGTTAATTTGTGTTGCCTTGTGTTGTAGTAACAATTATTGGCGATGATGGTTTGAAAGTAACACACACAAGGACATTCACAAATTCAAACCATTCAGAAGATATTTTGTTATTGTCTGATGTTTTTAGGATGATCCGAAAAAAATGCGACAACTTGTGCATCAATCTTTGATTTGATCTGATCAAATGCAAAAACAAAAACTATGACTGGCATTGATTATGCACAGTCATTTTTGTTATGAGTGGTACCATCAAACAACACCAGAAAAACCTGACCTTTTTTTTCTTATGCCTGGAAGAAAACTTGAATCTTTGAATTTTCTGTCACTGAATGATAAAACGTTTATCCATATTTGTATAAATTGGCATTCAGAGCCAAGCGTTGACCTCGGTTTATTTGCAGTGTTACTATGACCTGGTCTGTGACATAGTATTGATTTCTTTTGGGGTGCTTGTTTCAGTTGTTCCTGTACTGTGAACTGCCAATTTTGGCTGGACATTTAAAAAGCATTGTTAGGTATCACCTGCTCTTTAATCCGCCAGCAGCAGATGAAGAATGCGGCAGGAATGGGAGGCTCCGCTGCAGATTGCACCTGCTTATAATAAGCAGCATAACTGCTCAAATTGAGGTATGTAATAAAATGCGTAAAAAATGATGTTGATTGCAATGGTGTTTTACAGCACCAGGCCATATATCCTAGCAATGGTGATATTAATGGCATAGTATGTTTTGTGTTGTGGTTCAGTTGAAGAGGAAACAAGAAAACTAAGTGTGATCTAAACACCTATTAAAATGAAAAGAATGGACTTAACTGCCTTTTACCTAGATTCAGGTCAGACAAACAGGCAAACAAAAATATGTCTGTAATACTTATTGTATTAGCATCAATCATTATCCATTATTTTATGATATATCAGTCCAGCGATATTGCTTCAATGGCTAGAAAGGCCCGCCTGGTCAGGTTATTGGATATATCAGAGGCCACACTGTCCATACAAATCTCAAGGTAGCCATTTTTTTTTATTACATTATGTTTTTCTTTGCATTGCTTGTTAATGCAACCGAATATCTGTTTCTGTTCAGATTAGATGTTAATTATAATCAATAACAAAACAAAAGATTTTCACATGTGACAAAAGTTATTTTAATGTGGTTGGTGTTTGAACCGCAGCTGTGAATCTTCTGAACCAGCTAAAAGCATATAAACACACACACGCGCGCACACACACACACTCACACACACACGCATATATAATTGCGCAGGAGTCTGGTATCTTCTAGTTCTTGTTGAGGCGTCTGTGTGCCAGGTATAGATTCCCAAATCTACTGATAAATACTCATGAAGAACTTAGACCAGCGATACAAAGAAGGAGCCGAACAGTTCAGTCCATAGTGCTCCAGCCAGCACACCTACAGCTTACGCTCCTTTTGGGAGGAAAGCAGGCTTCTGATTTGCTAATGGCTTCCATTGAATGCTTGTCAAAAGCAGGCTAAGAAACAGCTTTGCAGCCACAAGAGGGAGATTCAGCTCAGTCCCCCATTGACACACAGGGACCCCTTCAGAGACCTGGCACTTCTCAGAAGACCAGAGGAGGAGCTTTAGTGTTTTTTTTTAAGCTGCGTCACTGCAAACCAGGAGAAGCACAAAAAAAACATTATTTGTATCTTTACTGTGATTATGTCCAGGCCGGCACTCAGAAGGACGGCCCAGGTCCTGTTGCTGCAGAGAACAGAGGCCAGAGAGCGGGAGGTGATTGGCTGTTCCTCCGAGAGGCTTCTGTCTGATAGGGCTCAAGGTAACATGTACCTGGAGGAGGACTATATGGACTGCGGCCATGACTATGGCTCCCCCGAGGTCTCTGGAGCCCCGACGTACCAGCCCAGCAGCCTGGACTTTCAGTCGGACCCCTCGGACAGCCTGGGATACAGCTCGAAAGCCAGCCTGCAGTCCCTGAACACCGTGTCCTCCAGTTCCCTGGTCTACATACCCAACAGCCCACAGCTCTCCTCCTTCATCCATCATCATCCTCCCAACCAGCAGGGGCACTGCTACATGGGAGGCGGGCAGAGCAGCTACCGGCTGTGGGAAGGCACCCCTTCATCGGTCAGCAGGTGAGGAGGGACCAAACAAACCTGGCCGGAAGCTTAGGGGTTCCACCAGAGACATTGCTCCTGTTCCTAAAGGACCAAGAGCCAGATATTTCAAGGATTTACCAGCTTTGTAGATTGATATGATCAAATGTGAAAAAGGTTTTGTCTGACAGAACAATTAAGGAACTGCAAGCCTTCAAACGTATTAGATAAAATACATTTTAAAGACTGCAGCTAAACGCGGCTTCCTCACCTCCAATAGTGTTTTTACGTCTGCCATTTGGATGATGGGAAATTAATGGCAAGGGTCTGACTGGATGTCATTTTCCTGTAGAGACTGAAATAGCACCTTCTGTTTACCTCCCTCAGCAAGTTCTCTCTACCTCTTTTGATAAATTATTTGCTTTAAAAACATGTATATTAATAGCTAGGTCACGTAAAGTTATCTGTTAATGCATCAAAGGGACAGATTAATAAATAAAACACACACAGTTATTTTTTCAGGGAATCTCTGACTGATGGCTGGACATATTGCATAATGAATTTAGAAATCCCTTTGTGCTTTTCTCATTACCATACTTAAAATTGCTTCCAGCTGCTGTATCTTGAAAATGTTTTCATAACATGTTGCATAATCTATCTGCTCCGCATCAGAACTTCAATTACTATAAAGCCCATTTAGCGACGTTTGTATGTACAAAATAAAATAATAAATAGACTATAGCAATAGGTTTCCCATTTTCTCCAGTTTCTTGCTGTTAACTGTTCTAAGTTTCCCAGGTAGTTTAACATTGTATAAGTCAGTACTAATCTAGTCTAGTCTAATTTAGTAGGAAATGTGAATATAAATGATCCTGATGTTTGGGTCATTTACCCATTGGACCTTTACACAACAGCTGTATTATTTATGTTACCCAGTAAACTCCCATCTTTGTACAGGTCCAACACAGGAAGCAGTCAGCAGTGTGTGCAGAACAAGCTGTCTGCCGAAACTCCCCCGCCAGAGGGGGCGCTGGAGCTCCTGCCAGAGACGCGCTACTGTGCAGTGTGCAGTGACTACGCCTCAGGATACCACTATGGAGTGTGGTCCTGTGAGGGCTGCAAAGCCTTTTTCAAAAGAAGCCTGCAAGGTGCCCCTTGTTCTTCTTTTCTTTTTCTTCTTCTTTTTCATTGTTCTTCTCCTACTTCCATTATTTTTATTCTTCTTTTTATTCCCCATCTTATTCTTGGTCTACTGCTTTACCATCATCATCATCATAATCTTATAATTCTTATTCTCCTTTTTCTTCAGTGTCTTTTTCTCATTCCTGATCATCTTCCTCTCATGCTTCTTCTTCATCTTCTCCTCCTTCCTTTTCTTTATTGCCGTTTTTGCTTTCTTCACAGCAAGGCAGTTTAATAATGATCGTATTTAGTCATTTAAGGATTTCAGTGCGAATTTCACTTTAAGGTCACAATGACTACATGTGCCCCGCGACCAACCAGTGTACCATCGACCGGAACCGCAGGAAGAACTGCCAGGCGTGCCGTCTGAGGAAGTGCTGCGAGGTCGGCATGATGAAAGGCGGTGGTACGTAGCCGTCAACAACAGCTAATTCAATTAAAAAAGTGTACCCAAAGTGATTAATTTAGCGAGTTTATTTTACCTTCTTAAAATCAAGATTAACAGGAAATGCGAATCCTGGGAATGAATGAACAGAGGAAGAAATTTAATAACCAGCCTGCAGCAAAATGAGTGTTTTTGTTGTTTAAAGCGGCAAAATCTTTATTCTTTCACAAAACCTTAAGTGTTTCCCCTCGCAGGGCTTTGCAAGGTGCGGCAAGGGCGGAGGCAGCTACGGCAGAAATGCCTGGACGTGCGACGCCCCAGTCCGTGCTACTATAAACCGAACTCCCAGCAAAGAGTGGCCCCGCCCCTGCCGTCAGAGGCCCCGCCCCAATACAGAGGTGATAGGCAGAAGCACAGCCTGCGCATGCCTGCAGAGCAGTTCCTCCTGCTGCTCCTGCATGCTGAACCTCCGCCCCTCAGCACGAGGCAGAAGCACAGCCCGCCGTACACAGACGTCGCCGTGATGACGCTGCTCACCAACCTGGCTGACGAGGAGCTGGTGCACATGATTGCATGGGCCAAGAAATTACCTGGTAAAGGGTCAACATGGCCTCGTGAAGACCAAAAACGCCGTGGCTTAATTACCTCTTCTATGAGTATACCTCTCATCTACTAAGAAGTGCAATTTCCCCAGTAAACTGTTTATAACATAACCAAACACTAACATGGCTTTAGAATTCATGCGAATTGTGTTTAATGTATCACCTTTAGGCACTCAATTTGGAGAGTGTTTTTGCATTTTCAAATTGTAATTCACACACATGGCCATTTGATTGTATCCATAAATATATGTGTGTGTGTGTGTATTTTCGGGTTAATTTTAGACTTTGTTAACAAAAACATGAATTGCCAGTAACAGTACTGTCTGGCCAAATTTATGGCTATTTATTCTGTAAGTAACACAACAATACATTTAATGATGGCAGAAAACATGCAAAAACTTTAATTACATTTTAATTATGGTTAACTATAGTCAGGCAGGTGAAAACAAAACAGATTGTTTTTTCAGCATTACTGCTGTTTCCAGCACTTCAGACTGTATAAGAGATAAATAATATTTACGCATATCATCCAATCAACATTATTATGTGAGCAGTAATAATATTCAATGCTTACATGAAATGAGTGATACACTGTCATGTCTTGTCTAGTCTTTTAATTCGGCTTTGTTAAGATAATAATTGAAAATGGTCACAGTATGTTGTTTTATATACATTTGTATGTATATATGTCTTCACAAATAGAAATACTTATATCAACAACAACCACAATAATATATATATGGAATATATATAAAATTACTTTTCCATTTTGATATATTTTATTATATAGCAGACAGGGCTAAGGGCCTTGGTCAGGAGCCCAAAGGTGAAATCGAACTCCCCATCCAGGGAATGGGATCAGCTCTATTCAAATATTTACAAACAAATTTTATCTAAACGGGCTAACATTCAGTTCACAGTTTGCAATATCACGGATACCACAGTGATTATTTGCGTCTTAAAGATGAGAAACGCGGCAGTCGTGCGACTTGCTGTGTTTTTAGGGTGTCCCTCAGCTGACGCCTACCTCCACAGGGTTCCTGGACCTCTCGCTCCATGACCAGGTCCAGCTGCTGGAGAGCTCCTGGCTGGAGGTGCTGATGATCGGAATCATCTGGCGTTCTGTCCCCTCTCCCGGGAAGCTCATTTTTGCGCAGGATCTCATCCTAGACAGGTAGGCATAGTCTATCTCATGGGAAAAACCTTGAGTGTGAGTTTAGACCCATTACCCTACCATTTACCACACACACTCCATTTGTTCTATTTGACACCTCTGTCAATATATACCTCTATGGATGGTCTCCTAGTATATTTTACATCTCCGCTGCTGAAACGAAGATCCATTAATCCAAGGCAGCAGGACACCCTGGATGGGACCCCTAGTCCATCATAGGCTACATGCAGACACTCAATGATTACACAGCACCAAGGCATAATTGAATAATGGACTGCTTAGGGCCACCAGGGGGCCCCCTTCTCACCAGCCTGCCAGAAAGGGAAGGCAGATGAGAAATTACAACAAGTTTAATAAAATTGCATCAAAGGGTTGGCCCAGCCCTGCACACCCATTAACCTAAATGTGTGTCTTTGGACTGGGAAAGGAAGCCTCAGTATCTGGAGGAGAACTGCGCAGCACAGAGAGCACATACATGTGCACACACATTTATTTAGATATTTATGGTTAATTGTCAAGCCCCCATCAGTTGCCAAGTTACTAAGAGGCTTCTGTGCTCCCGCCCCCACCCAGGAGCGAAGGGAGCTGTGTGGAGGGGATGACGGAGATCTTCGACATGCTCCTCGCTATGGTCTCCCGATTCCGCTCTCTCCAGCTCAAGATGGAGGAGTTCATCTGTCTCAAAGCCATCATTCTGTTTAACTCGAGTAAGCTGTCTTAGCTACTGCATGAAAGCTACTCAAACGTATGGATAAAATGCATTGAAATACGGAGATATGTTCACTTAGTTCTGTACTAGGACCGTAAATTATTCGCGGTATATTTCTAATACAAATCCGATTCTGGAGGATGTTACACAGAAAACCTAGGATTTCTCAGAGCTGCCCCCTTGCTGTGACTCTCCAGGCATCTTCTCGTACCTCTCCAGCTCTGTCGAGAGCCTCCATGATGGTTCTGCGGTCCAGCATGTGCTGGATAAGATCGTGGACACGCTGATCTATTGCATCGGCAAGTCGGGTCCTCCGGATCAGCATCAGGCCCGGAGACAGGCCCGGCTCCTCCTTCTCCTCTCCCACATTCGCCACATGAGGTGAGCACCGGGCCGGACTTAGCGGGGAGCGAGGAGGAGGGTCTATGAGGGCCGCACTCTGGCCACCGTGTTCTTCCGCAGTGTGTAGTGTGGTTGTCTGTATGCTCAGCAAGGCACTTTCCCTTAGTCCCTCTGGAAAACATTCAGCTGTTTAATCACTACATATAAAACTTTGCAATTCAGCATTAGCTACGTCAAACAATATCTAACGAGTCGCAGTTAAGTTTCATTAAAAACCCGGATTTGGTGTATGCCTTTTGCAAATTGCTATCTGCGTTTTATAATTAATTTTTTAATGTTTTATTATTTTTTTTATTTCATGTGCAGTGATCAATGCACTGTCTTTGGTTTATAATCTTTGATTTTATTTGGTTACTGTAACGATGCGTCGGTGGTCGAGCGGAATAAAGGAGGGAAGTCCAGCCAGGCCATACGGGCAGACGGGGTTTATTGAGGACAACACACCAACACATGGAACTTCAATGCCACGTCTGCCGGAACTTACGCAGACGCAGACTTAAAAGCACAAGACAGGTATGCAGCAATACAAGACAGGTGAGAACAATCGGAGAAAACGAGAGGTAACGAGGTGGGCGTGGCACACATGAGGATCGGACGGAGCGGGACGTGACAGAACCCCCCCCCAAAGGCGCGCACAACGAGCACGCCTCAGGAGAGGCGACGGACGAGACGAGATGAGGAAACCGGACCTGGAAAACAAGAGCAGAGGAACATCAACAGAGACCTGGGAACAGAACCGAAACACAAAACCGGCACAAAGACAGAACCCAGGACAAGACCCGACAGAGAACGGGAAACGCAGACAAGCACACAAAGAAGGGAGAGGCAGAAGGAACAAACACAGGCAGAATAGAAGGGCCAGGAGGGAACGGAGGAACAAAAGGGCCGGGAGTGAACGGAGGGGCAACACCAGGCGGGACAAAAGGAGGAGGAGCAGAAGCGACAGACACACGAGGAGGACACCAGGGCGCCCGAAGGCACCCAGGCAGGCGACGGGCAGTGGCCGGAGGGGCCACAGGCAAGGGGCAGGCAGGAGCAGGAGGGGGCCCCGCAGGGGCCAAGGAGACGGGCCGAGGGACCACCGGAGGGGACCCGGAGGGAGCCGGAGAGACCACTGGCGCAGGCAGGTGAGAGGGGGAAGCCGCCGCTGGCAACGGCAAAACCAGAGCCCGCGAAGGCGCCGTCCGACGCCCAGCCGGAGCAGGGGGGCCCGGAGGTGGCCGACACGGAGCTGGAGGCGGGACAGAGGACCGGCCCCGAGGAACCGGAGGGGAACCCGGCGGCGACTGGCGACCTGGAGCCGGAGGACCTGCAGGCAGCCACTGGACAACGGCCAGGGGCCGCACTGGCGCGCCAGGGGGCGGGTCAGGAGGGACCCTAATCCTCCGTAGGTGGTCCCTGCCCTTCTGGGACATGGAGAGGCGGGGACCCCGTTGGGCTCCACCTCTCTGGGGCATTGCCGGTTGAGCCAGGTATCCTCCCGGGTTCGGGGAACCCAGCAACTGTATCCCCGAAGGGTCCTACTCGAGCTCCTCCTCTTTCACCATGAGAGGAGGAGCGATGATGTTGTCCGGGACCTCCTCGAGGACATAGTGTTCCAGGCCGGACGGGTCCAGGTCTGGTGTGGCTGTAGCTATGGGTGGAGCCATGGGCGTGGTGGCGGCTGCAGCTTCAGGCTGAGCAGGAACAGGCGGGGCCGCGGGACAAGCAGGAACAGGCGGGGCTGCGGGACGAGCAGGAGCGGGCCACAACCCCCCCCAAAGATGCACACTCCGGGCGCGCCCCAGGAGAGGTGCGGCGTAGCGGCCTCAGGCAGAGCAGCTGCGGGGGCGGCCTCAGGCTGAGCAGCTGCGGGGGCGGCCTCAGGCTGAGCAGCTGCGGGGGCGGCCTCAGGCTGAGCAGCTGCGGGAGCCTGAGCAGGGGTGTGCACCTCAGGTGAGGGCACGGTATCCCCCGCAGGGTAGGCCTGCTTTGGTCTCAAGCCGAGCAGCCTCTTCAGGGTCTCCTCCACCCGGAGAAGCTGCTGGAGCGGGGATTTGGGGGTGACGGCGGCGAATTCCCTCCAGAGCTGCTCAAGTAGGGGAGCTGCCTCTGGGGAGTCTCTTACTACCGGCTCCCCCACTTCCCGCCAATACAGGCCCTGGAGGGTAAAAAACCTCCTTGTGATTTCCGTGCCGGGCCGTTGCATTACCGGTGCCGGAACTGCAGGGGGCGCTGTAGGCGTTGCAGCCTCGGGAGCGGCAGCAGCTGCGGGCAGAGGCGCCTCGTCACCCGGCTCAGGCAGGGCAGGTGCAGGCAGGTCCAGCACCGGCCGGTCTAGTACTGCCCCTTTAAAAGTCCTGGGGATTCGCGGGATAGCGTCCCTTACCGGACTGATCCACCTTCTGGCAATGCGCTCCGGCCGGAAGTGGTACCGCTCCAGCGGAGGCGGCTCGTCCTCGGGGGTGTCCCCCCAGGTGATTGGGTAGCTCCCTCGCTCACCGTCATTCTCCCAGGCGGGGACGAGCAAGCAGGCTCCCACAAAGAGGCTCGCTTGCGCGGCACACTTCTCACGTCGCTCGCTGAGCCACTGAAGCAGGCAATGGAGGAGTTTACGTGCCTGGGTCAGAGGATACTGCTGGCCGGCTCCGCGTTTTGCTGCCAGAAGGTCCCCGCCCCGGCTGGCTAGCTCCAGGGCTGCAGGGTCCTCCTGGACCTCGGGCTGGGACCGCCAATACACGAATTCTTGCAGCAGACCGAGCCGCTTGGGCTTGGTCTGCCGCTCCGTGCTTTTCGGGAGACGTGGCATTCTGTAACGATGCGTCGGTGGTTGAGCGGAATAAAGGAGGGAAGTCCAGCCAGGCAGTACGGGCAGACGGGGTTTATTGAGGACAACACACCAACACATGGAACTTCAATGCCACGTCTGCCGGAACTTGCGCAGACGCAGACTTAAAAGCACAAGACAGGTATGCAGCAATACAAGACAGGTGAGAACAATCGGAGAAAACGAGAGGTAACGAGGTGGGGGTGGCACACATGAGGATCAGATGGAGCGGGACGTGACAGTTACAAAATTTTATTTCTTTTACTAGAACAGTACACCGTTGAAACCATTTTATGAAAATTACAGTATTTATTATGTAGCTCTAAATTTTTATTATGTAGCTAAATTAGCTACATTTTTATTTTGAGTGTAATGTACTGATAGAACATTTATTCACATCACCTGCTGCCTACCCTGTCTCCATAGCAACAAGGGCATGGAGCATCTGCACAATGCTAAACGTAAGAACATGGTGCCTCTGTATGACCTGCTGCTGGAACTGCTGGATGCCCACAGACTTCGCTCCCCAGGTAGGGCTGAGCCAACCAGGGCGCCCCCGGACACAAGCCCTGTGTCCCTGTCCCTCCAAAGCAGCCTCAATGTGCCATCATAGCGATTCATCACTCTGCTCACCCAACCAGCTGTGCAGCCTGTACCACATTGCATGTAAAAAGTAAAAAGGGGTGGGCTGCCCGATGCGCTAGTTATCGGAGGCATTTCTCCTGCAAGTCCATGCATCTTTGAATGTATAATAACCTATCGGCAGGTGCTGAATGCCTTTGAAATCTCAGCAGACCTGGTAGATTAACTCATTTTGGAATCTGTTTTTTGGACTTCGGAAGACTTGCACACAAGCCTAACGATGATGACGCCTGACAGAGCTGTCGTCTTACTGGTTTTAGTGGCATAAGGTTTTATTTCTTCTCTCATAAGCAATAATCCTAAAATTGAATGAGGCAAAAACGTGGAGATTTAAAGAACGCAGCTGAGCAAAGTGTATTAAATAGTAATTTTCTGCCTGTATATTAAAGATTTGTTGTGCCAAGTCTTAAACACTGTATTTCAGTTTTTCACTCACATTGTAAATATACCAGAACAAATAAAAACTAAATCCCTGCATGGTTTGCTGATAAGGTTCACCTTTTTCTGCTGTCATATATCAGAAACCAGACTGCTAGTTAAATTTATGCCTGTGATGCCACACTTTGTCTGTAGTAGGTATCATTAGAAGAAATTAGCAGAATTATGATTTTGGAGTGAAATTGAGAAAATAAAAAATCTGTCACATTTTCTTGCTTACAAAACTGCAAATTGGTAAGTTTGTTCAAATGTCTCTTATATGCAGTTTTGGGTTCTAACATTTGGTGACTAAGTGTACAGTGCTTGACGTATTAAATTTAAACATTGCACTTGACGTGCCAACTAGTCTTCTTTTTTTATCTACAGTGTTATTTGTTTCAGCAAACACCCATTTTGCAGATTTCAGCAACACTGATTATATCTAGTGCATATCAGACATCAGAATTAAAAAAAACAAAAGCACACCAAAACAGTTTTAAACAGTAGATGTACAGTATAGTGTTTAGAAAATATTCCGTAATTCCTTAGCATAAATAGTATACAAATAAATGTTTTTTGCATGTTTAAAATAAGTATGTGCATTCAAGTTAAATTTTGTGACCAAAAAAACTTTAAAGACATTGTTTTAGCCATAGATTTGTTTGTCATATATAAGTTTATTTCTTTTTTACATTATTACACAACTTATTGATCTTATGTCCGGATACAGTTTAAGTAAAAATACAGCTTTCACACTAAACATAGTTTGCATTCATATCCAAGATTATTGTCGCATGCTAAGAAGTAGATGTAAAAAAATAACTGCATTATGGGCTATTTCAACAATATTTTACAAATCATTCAGTCAAGCAAGATCACAGATGTATGCTAAAAACCAAGAAAAAAAGAACTATTCTGAAAAGTAAACATGAGAAAATGGAGAATGCTCTTTTACAAATGATGACATCGGTGTTTGAAGACGTTAATTATTATGTTTGCTTTTTTGGGCAGTCATCGCCAGCTTCGGTGAACTCCTTGAATAAATTCTCTGAAGAAATGATTCATTTTGATATGGAAAAGTACAGCAGGTCCAGACATTATGGCTGATCTCGGCAGCCACTTGCACATCGAGGCGACGCCATCGGCCATTTTTTTCGCAAACGCTGTGGCGCCCCCCTCTGGGCACTCATGATGGCGGCGGACCACTGGTGTAGTAAAGCGTGGAGTGCAGGGAGGAGGCAGAGCCATTGGAGAAGGGGCAGCTGTAGGGGGCGGCCAGTAGCAGGCAGGCCGCGCCGAGGAACAACAGCAGCAGTAGCTGGAGGGGCAGGGCGGCCCACAGCACACGGCGCAGGAAGGCCTGCCTCCGAGGCAGCGCGGCCCACAGCACACGGCGCAGGAAGGCCTGCCTCCGAGGCAGCGGCGCCACCATGGCCTCAGAATGGGAGGAAGCGGAGCCAGCGCCTCTGGGACACCTGTTCAGACATAGTCAGGACATAGCTAGCTAGCTGCTAGCCACATGCTACAGGTGCTAGCTAGGCCTCAATTACAGTAACCATAAAGTTTTTATTTTCATTCCATAGACCAATTTTAAAAGTTATGTTATTGAGTATACTCAGTATATTGAGGTTCTTTATTGACAATTAATTTAACCATTTGTGTGTGTGTATTAGGTTTATATTATATTGTGGGGACAAAGTGTCCCCCACAGTGTGATAAAAACCTGTTATTTTGACATTGTGCGGACCATTTTTCCCCACAAAGATCTGTGAATGAAAAAAAAAACTACAAATGCCAAAAGTATCATATTTAGTTTGGTTACTTATGGTTAAGGTTAGGCCTGGGTAGGGGTTAAGGTCATTATGCTGGCATTACAGTTTTCTGGAGAGTCCCCACAAAGATATAACTACAAACCTGTGTGTGTGTGTGTGTTTGTGTGTGTGTGTGTTTGACCTCCCTCATCAGTAGTGATGGGCATATGAAGCTTCATGAACCATTTGCAGTATTTTTGACCCCACTAGATGGTGCTCTTGGTTTGCTTTGAGGCATGTTTTGAGCCTTTACAGGAACAGAGATCACCACCTAGTGGGGTCAGAAAATACAGCAAATGGCTCATTAAGCTTCATTTGTCCATCACTTCTCATCAGTAATAGATCAAAGTTATGGGTCATTACCTGCTGGCCCGTACTTTCAAGTGAAGTCTTTTATGTGAGATATATTGCCTCATTTACCATACATGGTTTCTCTTTGGAAGGTATAAGCCCTGCTATTTGAGTTAACATAGGGATGCCTACACATGGGACACAGCAGTTCATTTTTCAGTAGGGGACAGGTGCTAGCACGCGGTTTAAAAATGTTTAAAAATGTCAAGGACCATTTCCACCTGAGACCCCTGGGCGTCAGCCAGCGTGAGCCTGTGCATTAATCCTTGGACACTATGAACTAAAAGTGATAATATATGCAGATTCATTCAAATTGTTGTGATTTCACATAGTTATTAGAACTAGATATCAATATCATGTACATAATACCTCATGTTGCTTACTAGAAAAAAATAAAAATGAAATTAGACAAATCTGAGTCAGAGAAATCCAGCTGAATCAAACTGCCCCCCACTCCGTGGTTGGGGCACAGCAGACTAATTCTCTGGCTGGTGCTGATTCTGTTTCCCTTGCTGCACTCCAGTTTTCTAGCTAATTATGTTTTTTAGGAACAACCACTGGGGGCACAATTCACACAAGGAGGAAGAAGACTATCTTTATGGTCATTTATTAAATGATCATTGCGTGTCATTCAAAAAATTTCAATTGAACCCTTTTCACAGAAGACAAATATCCAGAGTAGGAGTGACCAACCTTTTTAAATTGCAAAAACTAAAATTCAGTATCAACCACTTTGTAATTCATATTCTAAACCCCAGATTAATTGCCGCACCAATCCCATCCTCAACATATTATCCTGCTTTCTTTGTTTAACCTGTCCTAAAACTTACATGCTAATGTGTCAGAGATGCATTTGACTTTTGGGGCAAAATGAGCCCTGTGTCTGCTGTAAGAATACAGTATCGAGTTAGGGGGAAACACTTAAGCTGACCAGCTTTGTCATGCAGTATTAAAAGTGGAAAGGCATGCAGAGAGGTATCTAGCAGGTTCGTAGCTGAAATGGTTATTTTTGTTTCAATATTGGTATTTCTTCATGGCTGTATATTTCGAATTTCAAAATTCAAAAGTGACTCTAGTCCCTGCCGAAAATGTTAACTCCTTTTATCAACCAATGCAAACATGAAATATAACCCAGAAATGTTCATTGAACGTTGCTTATAGGAGAAAAAATGTATTTGATTCGAAATGTTTGACAATTCTCATTGGTATAACAGATTTTCCTAAAAGTTCATACATAAATAAAATGTTTTACATTAATTTCATAATAAGTCTTGTAGCTAACCTGTGAATCTGTTTACTGGACAGTGACCAAAGTGCACCCAAACCATTACAACAGAAGCCTGAGAGGTGAGAGCCATAAAAAACAAACAAATGAACAGGGAGGGAAGCCCGTTAGCGACAGAAGAAAGAGCTGCCTGACAGGTATGCACAGACAGGGCAGGTTGCTCGTTTGGCGAAAAGTTAACAAGAGGCAAGTGGCGAGAGATGAAGCCACACATTGGGACCACACTGGCCCCTAGGGGGTCAGAGGAGCACTGCAAAAGATTACTGTTATAAGGGAAACAAGACAAACTGTGGTAGTCACACGCGTATCTCGACAGCCTTGTAAGGTAACCAAGGATTATTAGCAAAAAGCCTTCATCGTGAAGCAATGTAGAGTATAAAAGTTAGGTGATTCTCTTGTCACTTATCACCGAACATCTGTGTAGCATCTAGAATTGTAGAAGATAATGGAATTCCTAGATGAATTACACATTCCACTCTTAAAAGCAACTGTCTTTGCGTTTTACCCAATAGTAACATAATAGTAATTAACATAAAATTAACATGAAAACATCTTTGAAAGCAACCTGATCAAACAGAATTGGGTCCAAATGCCAGGACAGGCAACGTCATAGATGCAACACTGTGGTTCCGATACCACGTAGCTAAATTCCATTATCTTCCCGAAGTCCTAGAGACCGTGAGCGAGGTACCTGCGGTGTGGACGTCTGACTGAGGGTCCAGGCTTTGACAGACTACATTTGCCCCGTGGCTGTTTGCAATGAACAGGGGGGGGGGCAAAGAAAGAGAATGTTCAGTCCAAGCCAAAAAACGGCAAGCTACGAATGAAAAAAAAAAGTAGAATAAAATAAAATTAAAAAAAAAACACATGCAGCAGCAAAATCTGATGACAACAGACTGGTAACCCATGGAAACGAGGGAACTGGCTATTCAGACCAATAGTTTTCATGGGACAGATGGGTCTTGATCAGAAGCATTGTATGTTTTTAAAACTGCCGATTTTAGAGACTTCACAGGGATCACTTATAAATGCAAGCATAGAAGACGCTGAGAAAATGTTGAAAATGTAGAGATTTTAAAATTCTATTCTAAATTCAACTGTAACCCTTAACTCATAATACAAAGTTGCATAATCCATATATAGTATACTTTAGTCATAACTACTATTTCTCTTTCAATTAAAACCAAATTATCAATTGAGTCAATGCATTGCAAATCTTAAGTGATTTGGCCATTTTAGTGATATAAGAGTCGAGGTGAGATGTTAAATCTGCTCGGTCAGCATGAAGAGCCAGTGTCCCTTTTGCCTTAAACTTTGAGGATGTCACAGGCATGGTGACAGAAAGTCAACCTGAAGGGTCCCATGGAATATATGGGTGGCTCCTTTGCCCTGATTAAAGCTATTTTTGTATGGAAACTACACTCATCAATTTAATATATGGGCGGTCGGAAATGAAAGGTGGGAGGAACCGTCTTCTCACCCCCTGGAGAAGTGCAGTGGTTGTGGGACAGCAGGACATGCGTGGATCAGAATGGGAACAGAGAGTAGGAATTTGGGGGGGGGGGGAACCAGAGGAACTGTCTCATGGCAGGGTGACTTTGGCCACAATCGGAAAAGTTTTAAGGGGCACTGTCGCCTTTAGACGCTGACCTGGGGCACTGATGACCCCCTCCCCTCTCACCCTTCTTCGGGAAGGAGGATTGGGGGGGGGGGGGGGGTTGCATGGGGGAAAGTGACGTCT
>JABFEA020000029.1:17536364-17558668 GCA_019775915.2 Cyphomyrus plagiostoma | reverse complement strand
GTCTGTGTGTGTGTGTGTGTGTGTGTGTATGTGTGTCTCTGTGTGTCTGTGTGTGTGTTTCTGTGTGTGTGTGTCTGTGTGTGTGTGTGTTTCGGTGTGTGTGTGTGTCTGTGTGTGTGTGTGTGTGTGTGTGTGTGTCTGTGTGTGTGTGTGTGTGTTATACTGAGCAGGAAATCACAGGATCTTGCTTGTCCCGCAAAGGCACCTCCTACCTGCTGATGGTCCAGCTTCTTCTGGATCTCGGTGGACGTGCAGGCGTCGTAGACCATGGGGTGGGCCAGCTCCGTCTCCATGTGAGCCAGCCAGCAGCGCAGGCTGTTCATGTTCTTGTCCAGCTGCTGCACAGCCAGCAGAGTCTCCCGCAGCTTTTTCACCCTGTTGGTGGTGCGTTGGGGGCGGAGCTTAGAGCGTGAGGCTCGCCGTGAGGTCCTGTGGCCCGTCGCTAACACAGCTTACGTGAAACTGGCTTGTACCATGTATCACATCCTCACATCATCCCTGCATTAGCAACAGTCTCATACTGCCCACACCATAGTTATCCACAAGCACTCTGCCCTGTCTTATTATTCAGAACAGGCTATGTTATAATGCCATTTACTACCTCCTACGCTATGCTAACACACGACTTTGGGTGTCACATGTGCAGTGCCCGTTCACAACTTAAAGCTTTGAAAGTACATCGCAATAATTCTACAACACTAATAAAATCTGAAAGCTCAAAGTCTTAAAATTCAATATTTATAATTTAAATGTGTTCTATAAAATAAAATAATATTATATAGTTTAAAGACTATACTGTAGTATCAGAGAGGTATAGAATATGGGTCTCTAACTATTTCTCTCCCGGGGACAAATTCTATCAGCACAACAAAACCAAGGTCCACAGAGTCCAAAAGAATTGGCAACTCAGAGGGGCTGGATCAATTGTGTGATTTGGATTAAATTAGTCTGCCAGTTGGTGACCATTGGTATAGGATGATTCCATTCAGAAAACTACTGCTATGTTTTTAAATAACCAATTCACTGATTCATTGATGCGTACAATACTGGTAATTTAAAAAAGAGGCAGAGAGCACATTCCTGGCACTTAATGCAGAGTTACAGACCGAAGGAGCAGCAAACAGGCCCCGGAAGCAGTGAGACGGGTTATAGTCTCACCTGGACCCGATGAGATCCAGCAGGTTCTGCCAGCGATCGCAGATCCGCCTCAGCTTGGTCGTGATCTCAGAGGCCTTGCCCTCGGGGCTGAGGGCGGCCAGCCGCTCGCCCATCTGCAGGAGGTGTAGCTTGTTCTCCCCAGCCGCGGCAATCTCCTCCTGGTAATCCTGGGGGAGGGGTGGGGGGACATGAGGCAGCCATGACCTCCAGTTAATGACTCCAATTAAGGCAAATTAAAGTCTGGGGAATGAAAACTGGGCGGAGCCTATTAAAAATAATTAAGCATAAACTATGGGGTATTAAACGGAAGATAATAAGAAATATTCACATATGCAAATACACCATTCTTTGTACTATAACTTCGAGTCTTTCAGACTGAGCTTGTCTGGGTTTAAGGCCTCATTCACTCAGGGTGGCCACACCTTCCGCAGCTTCTCTGTCATCTCCTCGATGCTGATGTCCCCGGTTTGCGAGACCTTGCTCTCCATCTGGGTGAGCCAGTCGCACAGCTCGCGGTTCCTCGCGCTGAACACGGCCCACTCGTTCAGCTTCTCGCTCACCTGCTGCCTACGGATGGACAACTGGGGCAACAGCACAGGTGACCTGGTCACTGCATCAGCGCAGGAGCCCTCTCCGTGACACCTGACACTGAACGTTCGCTAAAACGGCGTCCTAAAGTGTGCCCAGTGCGAGACATCCTTTCTGAATAAAGCGGTGGGGGCACACTGAGAAGATACGTCACCACACTGTAGCATCACAGTTCTTCCCATGTGCTCTAGGGGGCGCCATGTTGGAGCACCTTTGGCCACTGGCTCATTCTAACACACTGTGCTATGAAGCCCTACTTGAGACCCATCCTGCCTGCTGCCATCAGACATCGCAACGCCTCCTCTCAGCACGTCACTCTCCTCTCCCAGCTATTTCATGCCAGGAAACACCCCATCTTTGTATCAGGAACAGTCCAGTGCTGCCTGCTCTTTAATTGCACATTAAATCGCATATTACCATCTGCTAATTTATTTATTTTCTTCGGTGATATTCATTTATTCGCAGTGTCTGTTGGCACCGGGATGCAAACAGCACCTGTCCATCCATTTCGCTATTTACACCCGGGCTTCTCAGTCCGCCCCCCCTGCCCCCTGGCACCACAAAGAAGTAAACATGATGACCAATGGCTGAAGGTGTCAAAGCAGGATACAAATAGAAAAGGTACAATAATAATAATAATAACAATAATAATAATAATAATAATAATAATATAGTACTGTTGGCTATGGACACATGGATGCTAATAGCTTTGACTTATTTAGTTCATTAATACTCCATTGCACTCTATCTATTCAGGGTTCTATTTGTATACTGTGTAATCATTGCATTTGTTTCCTTGTTTGAACTATTTGTACTTCATTAGCCCCTTGCCTGCATTGTACTAAATGCATCTTTGCCTGTACTCCGTGTACTTGCTGCTTTATGCACAAGAATTTCTTCATGGCATCAATAACGTTTCTCTCATCTGATCTACGTCACACCTCTATAAACCTTCCGCTGTCTACACACTCAAACGGCGTCACCCTGGCCAGCCGTTACCAATGCAGCTGGAGGACCCACTTCGCAGCTGCCGCAGTTAGACGCAGACGGACACAGAGCCGGCGTCACGTGACTCCTGCGTGGTGACAGGGCGGCGCCGTCCTACCTGGTAGCAGACCTCCCCCCACTGTCGCTGCAGCAGCTCGATGCGCTCCTGCAACACGGACAGGTCCTCGGCGCTGATGTAGCTGGAGAGCGACTCTCGCAGCTCTGTCAGGTGGGCCATGTCTTCCCTCCAGCCGTTGAGGGTGTTCTCCAAATCCTGCGAGCACAACAGCACCGGACAGGTTGCACAGGAGCTGCACCAATTAGTGGATCTTCTGTTCGTCAATAAAACCTTTGGCCCTTTTATCAGCAAATGGAACGATTTGGTAACACGGGCCATGTTTTAGCAATTTAATAAACACAATTATAAATTATAAATGGCTATAACTATTTATAAAAAGGCATAACACATTATAACCATGTTTATTATGCATTATTAATGCTTTATGAAGCTCCCATCTGTAATGCACTGTAGATACATTCGTAATGCATTATATTGGTCGGTAAAAGCATTAAGTATAATATAATGCATTCATAATGCATAATAAACATGGCTATGATGTGTTATGCCTTTTTATAAATATTGATAGAACTGTTTATAATGTTTTATGAATGCATTATAATGCATTATGAACCTGTTTATAAATGATTGGAAAATGTATTCTGCAGGTCTCGACTGCCATCTGTTTCAGATGGTTTCCCTATTAACGGCCACGTGTGTGTGTATGTGTGCGTGTGTACTGTACACGTTTATGCACATATAAAAATGAACAGCAGAGGGCACCATAGAGCGACAGGGGCTCACCTTGCAGCGGCCCTGCTCTGAGCGTAGCTCCTCATGGAGGCTGGGAAGGGGCTTGGACAGGTTGCGCTTGAAGGTGCGCAGCTTCTCCAGAGAGCCTCCAATGCCCCTCTCACAGACGTCCCAGTCCTACAGACGGGGAGCAGCGTGGGGCGTACGCTTATACCATGTTCTTGCAACACGTACGGGAGCTACTGCCACTAATGGTCCGTGGGGAATAAAGTTAAGTCAAGCTAAGTGTAACCAAAAACACGATATATGCTACAACAGAAGCTGCTGGACCTATTGTCAGATAAAAATAAATCTTTTAGATCAAGCAAAATGAACCTAATGAGGAAACATATGAAATAGGACAAGGGTTCTCAGCTATTTTTCCCAGCGGGCCAAATTCCGTCAGGATAATAAGCCACTGTGTCCGACCTTTGGGGGGGGATCTCTGACAATTACCGGGGTGTAACGATACCATCTACTCACAATTCAGTTCAAAAGACGGTTCCAGGCTCACGGTTCGATACACTCATTATATATTCAACAAAATAAGACTGAAAACAACAAACTATGATCTGGCAGTTATTTATTCCTTTTTAGGAACTCTACAAAAACGCTGTTCCTTTTTCTTGCAATGTTTTTCCTTACTCTGCAGACTAAGCAAAAATTATGGCTACCGCGCCCTCTTGTGTTAACATTAATAAACGATTCTGCGCCACGATGCATTTTCAAACCAATAAAATGCACATCATCAAATTTTTGAATCGTAAAGCATCATTACGCCCCTAGACAAATAAAATTGCTAAGCAGGGGGGTAAAGACAACAGCACAGAGCTGAACGAGTTGCATTGTGGTTTAAATGAGGACCAGAGTCTGCTGTGTAGTAACTACTGAAATAAAGGAAATCAAGATTTAAACAGCCTGAACAACTGCATGATACAGTAAACCTTTCGCTGTATTTATAAAAATATTTCAAATATAATGTTCTAAGACATTTCAACTTTAAAACTGTATCACAACACATCCATGTAAAGCGCCTTGGGACGACTATTGAGAAAGGCGCTATATAAAAATAAATTGAATTGAAAATGAATTCAATAATATATATTGCCATCTCATTTGTAACCTTGGTGAACTATTCCAGATGAGTGAGAGTTCCTGTCATGGAAAACTTCAAATTGAAATGGCCAGGTTTCAGGTATGTGTTTGCTTCGCTGGGAGTTCCTTTAGGACACCAGGAGATGGCGCCACTGTCACCGGGGTACCTTCAGCAGAGCTGCCAGCTCCTTCTTCTGCTCCTCCAGCCGGGAGTTGGTGCGCCTCCAGCGCTCCTGGATCTCGGTGAGCTCGGCCTGCAGGGAGACCTCGGCCCCGCTGTCGGCCCAGAGTAGCAGCTGCCGGCCGGCCTCCACCGTCAGGATGTAGCTGCCCTGCTGCCTCTGCAGGACCTTCTCCCTCAGCTGCAATGACACAGCAAGCTTGGGAAGCCATTTCAAAACAGGGCATCTCTGTCACATTCTGCTGGACAGAACACAAAGGGAGAGCTGGCCAGTGTCTTCACAGCAACGCAGAGGCAGCTGCTTAATATAATCAGAGTTACTATGACGACAAGGTGTTTATAGAAAGACCAGCCATCCATCCACACACCCATCCATCCATCCATCCACACACCCATCCGTCCATCCATCCATCCACACACCCATCCATCCATCCATCCATCCATCCACACACTCATCCATCCATCCATCCACACACCCATCCATCCATCCATCAACCCATCCATCCATCCGTCCATTCATCAATTTTCTAACCACTTATCTTATAGGGATCACCTGGAGCCAATTCCACACAGTATAGAATGAGATTTTAGCCAATTGCAGGGCACACAAGCAAAATAAGAGTAACAAAGAGACACAGCTTCACCAAACCAATGTCTCTGGACTACAGGCAGACACCAGTGTACCCAGGCCAAACCCACACAACAAGGGGAGAACATGCAAGCTCCATACGCACACATACCCCCCCCCCCCAAACTTAGAGGCATGAGGCAACAGTGCACCTGAACAGGCCAGCATGCGGAGAGCATCTTCTCATGGAGAATTTTACTTTTTTTGAAAGATGGACAAGTGGTGTGAGACTGATCCATGTGACAGGAAAGCGGATGGGGCTGGCGGGGGTGAGGAGCCCGCGTACCAGGATCTCATCCAGAATGGCGCGGGATTGTTGCAGGGGCACCGGCGATCCCCCCCGGGGCACCTCGGCCTGCCGTGCCGCCTCCACCAGCCACTTCCGCAGCTTCTCCGCCATGTCCCTGTAGCTCTGCCACTGGCGGATCAGGCTGTCGATGATGCCCCTGCGCTGCTGAGCCCTCCGCACCACGCCCTGCCACTGGTTACTCAACAGCGCCAACTTCAGGTTGAACTCGTCCCTGCAAGACCATTTAGGAAACGGCAAGGTGGTACGACACACAAACACAACAAATCTCTTGTGCCTAATATAACAGCTATTAAGGAATATTACATTTATACCGTACTCATACTGTACTCATACTGTACTCATACTGTACTCATACACAATATTAGACAAAATATGCATACTAGTGATAACAGTTATACTGTAATAATAAAGGTATAATTTAAATAGTTCATTATTGCTGTTGGCACTTCATGTATATGGCTTGTATTTAATCTGTAGATGGCTTGTATATTGTGTATTGTCTGTAAATTATATGCTCATTCTCTGCACATTGTCTGTCTAACTTGAGAGACACCGGAAGCAAATTACTTGTGACTTAACTTGGCCAATAAATCTGATCCTGATTCTGAAGTGATTACATACGGTTCTGTACTGCACTGTGGGCTAAAGCCACACAATATTTTCAGAAACGTCATAAAGAAGTGTCTGCCTTTATTATTACAAACCATTGTATTTAACCCAAATTTTTATCTTTATGGCAGTCGGTTCGTAAGTACGAGTTGTTCGTAAGTCAGACGTTCTTAACTGGGGTATTACCTGAACCAGTAGAAATTACATCAAGAATAAAGTCATGTCATGTGACTAAGTGGAATCTCTTCCCAGCTACAAGAACAATTCTAAATGTATGTTTGGTTTATTGTAACTAGATGCTGAGGTTTGCATGACGCTCAAATGGCCCACATGAGGTGAGCGTTACCTGTCATCCACCTGACCCTGCTCCAGAAGCTGCTGTCCGTCACTGATGATGGAGTGGAGGACCTGCTGGCGGCTGAACATCTCTGCCTGGAAGAGCTGAGGAACGCAGACACACCAGCGACTTTGAGAAGGCCGCCCATACCTGTGTTGTTTAGCTTGGTACCATCTAGGCTGACCTGGATCTTATTATATGGTGTGGTTGACCTGTGGAGTCTTCAGAAATATGCTCCTCACCTCGTGTGCCCTCTGCTGCTCCATGAGGCTCCGGTAGTTGCCGGATATCTCCACAGCCAGCTTCTCCTCTGTCTGCACCAGGAACTCCATCCACGTTTCACACTTCTCCAGGAAGGTCTGGTGCTGCAGCAGGAAAGCTTGAAGCTTGCTGTTGAGGGGAGTGAACAGCTGGTCAGAGCAAGAACAAGCTGGGAGGTTTAACTATAAAGGGGGGCATGTTCTGCGTGGATCATGTCGGGGGAAGTCATGTGACCACCCAGGCTTTATTTGCTTTATTTCCAGTCATTATATTGGCTCGGCTTCTGCTTTCCTTCTTCCCAGAAAATTCCTTCCTGTTACACCCATCCCTGGGTCACATGTTTCTGTTTCTGGTTGCACCTTAAGCCAACTAGCTGTCCTTTCAGGGTATAACTGCGGGAAGTACCACAGATCTACTGATGGCCAGAAGAAGAACTGTACAAAGAAAAGTACCTGAATCTCTCAGTGGTCTGGACCGAGGAGATGGACCAGCTCCTGTTCAGGGTCTGCATGCGTTTGATCTCCTTGTCGTTGAGGGGCAGCCTGTAGCCCAGCTCATTGAGCCTCTCCAGGTCAGTAGCCATGCTGCTGAACTTCAGCATCTGACCCTGGGTAACGGCAGGAGAGACAGCGGGATCCTCACCTGGAGTTCCGTGGAATCCACAGTCACACCACAAAGTGCTTCGAAGTCAACGCTGATGGCTTACCTTCAGCTCTTCCATGCGGTCCTGGACGGTGGAGATCTCCGGGGTGCGGTTCGGGTCCGCCTCCTTCAGAACGGCCTTAGCTTCTGCGATCCAGCTCTCCAAGGAGTCCAGCTGCTGGCTGAAGCTTTTGTAGTCCTGTACTCCCGCCTGGTGTGTACAGACACAAGCCAATCGATACCCAAAAACTCTCTCTGAGGACTTCTCTCCTCTCTTGCAGGGTGTAGTCGAGGGCTCGACCCTGAGGCCGGAATGAGGCCCACCTTCAGGACGGCCTGCTGCCTGCAGAGGCCCTGCTCCATCGCCGCCAAGCGCTGAGTGAGCGAGAGCCGGTCCAGCTGAATGGCCGCCGTGGCTGAGGTCCCCACCTGTTGTTTCAGCTGCTCCCCCAGTTCATGCAGGACCTGCAAGGAACCCTGGACGGTCCTCTGGGCCTGCAACAGCTCCTGGTGGCAAACAGACATACGACAATGTCCCCAAGAAAATCTCCACATGCAAGACGGCAGGCATCCCTTCAACTCACATAATCTCTCCTTCAGTTGCCAAAAAACCACCCAGGCAGAAATGATTACACAGCATATATGTAGGAAGACAGTTCAGAACATTTTTTAATATTGAGTAAAATAATAATTTGACAGGATGTTGAAGTTGGCAAGGTCACACCACAGGACATGTGATGCCATCTTAAAGTCCTAATTCTCCTCTTTAAGGAACAACAGGACTTAACAGAGAGGCATGTATAGTATTGGAGAGATGGAGGAAAAACATAGTGTCCACTACAAAGGATAAAGGATCTCAGGAGACTATATTAAACATATATGCATAATTATTATAGCATAGATTACTTGAATGAAAACATAGCTCCAGGGTCAGAAACAAAGTACTTAAAGTACCTAAAGTACTTAAAGAACTTTGCGCGTTAAGTACTGTGAAATTCCTCCCCCTGTCAGTTGCTGTTTGTTGCTGTTGTTAGTGTGTTGCAGTGTGTCATTGTATACTTATATGGGTGGTAGGAGAAAGCCCACTAGACTGGAACTCACGTTGCAGTCCTGGATCCAGCCAGACACCTCCTCGTCGGCGACGTCCTTGCCGGTGGCGGCCGTGAACAGTCGGTCGGCGGACTCCTCCAGCCGCTGCACGCTGTCGGCACTCTGCTCGTACAGCTCCTGGTACCGTCGCCATAACAACAGGAGCCCTTTGCTGATGTTAAGCTGCTCTGTGATCTCACCCTGAAGCTCAGTCCACCTGGAGCAAGGCGACGGTTTACAAACTGAACAACACAGAAGAGCTAGACACGTAATGACAGAACTGCGTTGTAAATAAACAAGCATTCTGAAGCTGTAGGTTTGATGTTAGGCAGCGTGATTAACTTGAAATGACGATATTTTATTGACCTGTGTCGGGGATTTTACTTTTCACCGACGTAATCTTGCTCTCCATGATACACAAACACATATGTAGGTGAGAGTAAGCTTGGCAGTGAAGGCAGCCATCTTAGCAGTGGTCATGGATTTGAGAGCGGGCTAAGGGCCTTGCTCAAACTGGCAAGCATCCAATCACGGGCACAGAGGCTTAGACCACTGAGACACACACTGCCCCAGTGATTAACTTTCATTACAAATAATTAGTTAATTTATTTCAGTATTTGGAGAGTTTTTGATAATAGAGTAACAAAGGGAAAGCAGATGGTGATTCCATTCCCGGGAAAGCGGTTACTGTGTCCTTCATCTAAATCCTTAATTGCTTCAGTATGTCCTGCTAGCTTGCGTCCTCAGAGCGAGCCGCGGTGGCACCCCGCCCACCTGGCATTGACGTCTTTGAGGGCACTGTTGAGCGTGTTGGCCACTGACGGCTGGCATTCTTTCAGGAGCTGGTGGGTCACGGCACCAAACTTCGTCAGACTGCTCTCCCTCCTCCCCATCTCTGCCTGTAGATTCTGCCAAGGAAACAAAGATGAAGCTCGTCATTAATCATGCCACACATTGTATTTATATGGTTCTGTAACAGCATCATTATATGGTCTGGGTATAAGAACCATATCTAAAAGGGGATGCAAGACAACAAATGTGGACAAACCATGATAAAATTATAAAGTTAGATAATGTCCCACTTTATCTGTTGACGGTGGAATCACTTGTGATTGAATATGTCATTAATTTGTTTTGTTCTACTTGTTGGCATTCCTAGGTGAGAAAACATGGGTGTGGTAGAGAGTTTCTCGAGTTGCATAGTACCTGCAGATTCTCCACCTGGACACTGACAGCTTCCAGGGAGCCGGTGAGAAGGCGGAATCGAGACACAGAGTACTTTCCCTCCATCAAGTAGCTGTTGATCTCCTCCGAAGCGGTCTTATACACATTCCATTGTTCCACGACTGACTTCAAACTCAGTTTCAGTTGCCCGATCTAGGAATGGAGAAATATCGCCGATCAACGGCAAAGCAAGACATTTTTGAAGATGCGGTTGACAATGGCAAGCTTACCAGATGGTCCAGATTGGCCCATGAGTGATTTAGACCTTGGAGGGTATCCATGACAACACTGCAGACTTCCTCATTCTTTTTATGGATTAGAGCACAACCTTTCTCCTCTATATTCTCCAGTTCCTTCTCCTTCTCTTTCACTATCTCTTCCATTTCCTGAGATGCCAGGAAACAAAAGGATAGCATGTTTTTCTCAGTCTAGTCTTTCAGTTTCTGACTTTTTATGAAGATGTAATAATCATAAATAAAATAAAGGGGGGGTTACTTGGCAGTCTTTGAGAGCATTCTGAACTGAAGCCAAGTCTTCAATTATGTGCTTCTTCTTCAGCCTCTCCTCCTGAGCTGCAAACCAATTCTTCAGTTTCTCCACAGTTCCCTCGTACTCCAGCCAAGATGCGTGCAAAGCTTCCAACAGCTCGATCTGCCAAGACGCACGAAACCATGTTGACAGACCCATCAGTTGGGCCATCTAACCGACCTTAATCATAATGGACCTACTAGAAAACTCAAACGATCCCCGTCACTTGAGAAATGTAAAACCTTTTTCATAATTAACCAAGTCTCCAATCACAATGCAGTTTTTGCAGAACCAAGGTATTCTTTTAATTTTAAAAACCGAACATCTGGTGCAATATTTAAATTTCGTTAAACTCTTTGCCACCTTCTCACTGATGTGACCTTGCAGAATCTGCCATCGATGATTCATCGTTCCCAATTTCTCTGCAAAGTCAGTCCTGTCACCGCGCTTGTGTTCCACGTCCTGACTGCCTGTCTGTAACACTGATTGGTTCACAAAGTCCACTGTCAGCTGCTTGCAGTTCACGTCAATCTTGATGCACTAGGAGGAAGACAAAGCACAGGGGCCACTGAAGGTGATCACATTTACAATCATCCAATCATAGATCACTCTTAGTTAGAACTCCTCAAGGTTGTTATGACATGCCATGGTACTTTATTCTGAGGTAGTCTAGGGTTAGGGTTAGGGTTAGGGTTAGGGTTAGGGTCCGAGACTTTGATAGCTCTTACCATGTATTTCTGAAGGTATTTTTGGACGGCCTCTGATCCAGCCATACCCACGATTTTCTCATCATCTTCCTGGATCACTCTTTCCATCAAAGTTATCCAACCCATCAGCTCCATGATGGTATGCTGAGATGCCAGCTTCTCCATTTGCAACTGGGAAAATAGTATTGATTGTTGTTGCTTAGTACCACACACTTAAGGCTTAAGACTTAATCAGGATCAAAGTATTTGTCAGAGAACAAATATATCATATATATCTTATATCACCAAGAAAAATAAAAATAAACCGGAAACTACAAATCATTTTACATAGACTCATATCAATACTTACGTCACCAAATAGGCTAGTTTCACGTCCAAATAATCATTTCCAAAATTTCCAAAACTCACTCCATTTTTGATTGAGATGAGACAGCCAATGACCTAAAGTCAATCTTCCTCATCATATGTTACAGTATTGGGAATACTATGGAACCAAAACTCACCCAATCCTCATGTAATCCAACAAATAATTACGTTAAATGTCCAAAACTCCTTAAGTCCACAGAAAGTTTCTACGAAACGTATAGCCAGTAGCTCAAAGCCATCCAAGCATGTGGGTAAAGCACCTTCTTATGAGTAAAACACTCTTTAAAGGGCATGAGTCACTGTTGGGATAGATGAAGCCATCAAAGTCTATGGTACCTGGTGGAGTTTCTCTTGCACCACGGGGATGTGTGTGAGCAACTCAGACCACTCCGACTCCACCTGGGCCAGCTCCGCACGTAGGCCCGTGATGTCTGTCTTCTTCAACCGCAGCAGCTGGCCACCTTCGTTCAGCACGGAAGTCTTCAGAGATGACTTAGCCTCAACTTCTTTGGAGAACTCCTGCATGGAATGTTCATTGAAGTCAACATGATCTTTATCATCTCTGGACAAAAAGACAATCTCAAGGATCGAGGATATCACGTACTAAGAATGCAGGCAGATGGTCCTTCAGATCCTGTGGGACACTTGCAGACTGAGATGCCCAAAACTCCAAACGTTCTAGAGCTGATCGCAGCCATTGGTTTAGCTCTGATGACTCACTCTGGTACCTGAGGGTCATGAGATAAGCAAAGATGCATACCTAGTTATATGAGCAAAAAAAAACCATGGCCAACTGTGCAATTTTGTTATCTGTATCTGAAACTGCATAACTATACTGTAAGTGAGAGGTGTAGACGTCTTGAAAATTAGTGGTTGTTTGTGTTGATTCAATCCACCAATCACTTGCTCACAACTAAATGTATCAATTCATATATTTTTTTTAAAGTTCAGAGTCCCGTGATCAGGTACTTAATCTCTGAGAATGACTATAATTGATTTTGGGATACTGGCATGCTGAGCTCGTGGTTCGCTTCCCTAAGCCAGAGGTCACTGACCGGATGCAGTGCTTCAGGACAGCATCCAGGTGATTCAGCTCCTTGTTGACCTTGGTGGAATGGCTGAGCCAGTGCTCCCCGAGCTGGGTGAGTTTCACTTCCAGGTTCGGGCAGCACACGCTCAGCAGTAACCGCTTCCCATCTTCTAGTACCTGGCAGAGTCTGTGCTGGTGTTCCGTCAGGGTTGCTTTTAGACACTGGGTAGTAAGATATGGTTAAAGGGGTTAAGATAACATAATTTCCGTCACTATTACGCAACTTAAAACCATTATGCTCTAGTCTGACTAACATAGAACAATGACCACATTCTCTAACAATAAATAAATAATTGTGATTATCACATAGCTTGACATTATATATATACCAGGGAATAATTAATGTGTACAAACCCATAGATTTTATCTAGATAAATATCCAAGAAACCAATTAAATTTATCAGCACTGTGACCCAAAGATGAAACCCCTGTTTTTGCTTCTGTGTTGACATGAAGAAGATACACTCTTGGCAGGTACACTGAATGCGTGTATCTGCTTATACCTGGTAGAGCTCAATCCTCTCAGCCAGTCTCTCTTCTGTCTCCTCCATAAGCCCTGCAGCAGGAATCCTGCACTCTACTGCCTCCAGCTGTTGATGGAGACCTTGATAATCTTTTTCCAGGTGGCTCCATGTCTGACAGAAAAAGAATGCGAATATGAACCACAGGAGAAAAACAAGACATCTTACTGACTATGCGTTTTATCCATTATGTGTCAAACCGCAGTTTGGTCTTACCTCCAAGACATATTCCAGTTCGACTCCTCTTTTGTGGGCCCGCTTCAGGAGGCCTTGAGCACTATCCAGAGTGTCTTCCAGAACTTGTTTCTCAGCAGGGAGGACAAAGCTGCTGATTTTCCTGAAGAACGTCTCCGTCAGGATCATGTGAGACTCCAGCCCCCGGAAAAACTCCTGAAGAGGACCACAGGACCATTTAGAACACGTAGACTAGTGAGAATGAGTAAAATTAGTACTCCAGGATGTGCACAAAACCCTACTTTATGCTTGTCCAGCAGGCTCTCCACTTCCTCTACAGAGTTTGCGATTATTTTCTGGTCGGCAGCCATCTTGTCCTGAGCTGTGTCCACCAAGTCTGTCAGATCTTGAAGGGCTTGCTCATACTGACCCTTTAGAGCCAGGTTCTGGTTGAGTCCACTGCGCCGTGATCCCACGATCAAGACCAGCTCTTCATAAGTATCCTGCAAAGTACAAACCAGAATTTGAGTCCTTCAGAAGTACAAATTCTCAAAAAGCACCAGAACCAGAAAATTAAATGAAGTTAACATCACAAATGCAGTGGTTGGTTTATGCATGAAGATACATAAATCTGCATGTGGTGAAGATACCTGCAGCTTTAGCAGCTCCTGTGAAGAGAACTGGTTGGGCTGTAGCCTATCCCCTCTGGATTTCAGCTCTGTGATTTTCTGCTCAAACTCCCTCAAGTTATCCTCTGCCTTGGCAATAGCCTACAAAAAGGAAGCAAAAAAATACCTACTTGTCTCGGTCAACTCCAGTGTTTTTCACAATTTAAAGCACTTCTACAAGGATGGGATGGACCTCTTGTTGGACTGTGCAATTACCTCCACCTGTCTGGAGGCTGGCTGTTCAAGCGCCTCTGCTAGTTCTTGGAGGATGTGATACTTGTACTCAGTGAGAGCTTTGAAAAGCAGCTTCAGCTCGGTCTGTAGGAGCAAGTGTCAAATAAGGTCCAAGGTTCTAGTTACTTAATGCTTTCAAAAACCTGGATAATTAGAAGTTCAGCCACAATTTACAAAGCAATTATTACCCATAACATTCAAACATGCTGTTACTTGAGTCATGAAATGTTACCTGGTATGCAGTGAGCTCCTGTAATCTGGTTCTCATATCATCACAACGCTGGACGACTACAGAATCCAAAGTCTTCAGCCTCACCATTAGAGAATCTAGTGTTTCCTCCATCAATGCCTGGCTTTCGTCAGACCGACCCTTGGAGTTCACCACAAGTTGCACGCAACTGTCCACTTTTTCTGTGATTTTATTCAAATCTAACTCCAGGGCCTACAAGCGGAGCAAAAGGTTCAGATTACTTAACTACGGAAGGTTCAAGCCATCTTAAGGTAAGGAGCCATTTAGTTAAAATTTACCTCCTGGTTAAAGAGCTGAGTCTCCGCATCTTCAGAGAGAAGAACAGGACTGGAGAACAGACTGCTTTCCACTCCATCCAGCCAGGAGCACGTGACCGAAACAGCAGAGTAGAGCTGTTGCTCCAAAGGATGGTCATGATTGGCTACATTGGCAGGCTATGAGACCAAATCAGAAGAACATTATAGTCAAAGAAATTCTCTTTGAGCAGGCTACACATTCTAAAGACACGAATACTCACGAAGACTACCTGAAGAGACACATCTTCAAATGCATTACTGACTTCTTCAAATAACAACTTCAGCGAGGACTGGTCTTGAACTTGTGTCTCTCCTTTGAACGACGCTCCAGAAGTTGTTACTCTGGTATGTCTGGTGTAAACCTGCATTACAACAAATCAGCTGTCAAAATCCTAAGGACAGTGAGGCCTACAGGGAGTATTTTTAATAGTAATTATTCACAAAAACCACAGTCTTAAAGACTAGTAGTATCTCATGGATTTTTACCAGTTCCTTGTGGTCCTGTCTTAGCGTGTTCTGTAGGAGCTGCAGTTTGGTGCTGAAATGCTTGCTTAGACTCTCCCACTTCTGCCTCATCAGGTCCACACTGACCTGCCTCTCTCCCTCCAGGTCCATCTCCAGTCCTACCATCTCCATCATCCTATTGGTAAATACTTATTTTATCTTAAGAGGTCTTTCTGCATCGTTGTCTTTATGTGGTTTATGGGACAACCAATGTTTTGCAAGTCCAAACTGAACAAGAACTAGCTCAAATTTCAGTTCACACAGATTAAAATGAACTATTTCATGTGCGAAGTTCACAATTTTGAATTTTGAACTAAGTTCACAGCCAAAAAATGATCTAGTTCACATCCATGACTTTTGGATTAGGATCAGCTGGTCTAATGTTCATACCAAGCACTATTTTTTATTCAAAGATGATATAATGTACAAAAAAAAAATATGATACAGAAGAAGAGGCATCAACAAGCACATAACCATGGAAAATGAAAGAAAAAAAAAAAACTTTTTATAAAAGAAAAGAAAAACCATACTACAGTATTATGATAAACAGGTACTAAGTATGAGTACCTATCACTGGTGGGTGTGGCCTTTTGTGTCAGAAGCTCCTCCCCTCGAGTGGCCACTGACTGCAGCAGCTTCTTTTGCTCCTCCAGTTGTTCTTCCAGCTCCTAATTGACACAATGCACACTGCCAGTATATATCTAGTCTAATGAGCATGTATTTTACTTGACAATTGACATATTTATGGCTCTCTGGTCATGTTCTTATGTGTATACAGTATACCTTAGTGCAGTGTTTCATAACCCGGTCCTTGGAGACCCTCCCAGTCTATGTTTTTATTCTCTCCCAGCTCCCAACATACTCATGCCAGGCATTAAGAGTTCTTCATTGGCTAGATGCTAGGGAGGAGCAAAAACTTGGACTGCATGGGGGTCCCTTAGGACTGTGTTGGGAAACAGTGCTTTAGTGTATATACCAACATATATATGCATATAAAGAGTAGGAACCTTCTGCCTCTGGATGCTGTCCTGGTACTGCAGTGAGCGCGTGGTGCGAGCTTGAACCAGCCAATCCTGTACACTGTTGCCCTTCAAGGGGGAGGAGTCCGACTCAACATCCTCAGTCCCCCCCAAAGAGCCCTGGCAGAGAATATAGTTTCTTTTATGCTTATAATGTAGACTCTCAAAAAGTCATGATAACAATTCTAATCATCCATGATAATCATTCCTAAAGCTGCACCTCCAGTCCGCCACCATGTTTAGGGTCTCTCTGAAAATGTACAGTACAAGTACGACAAAGTACTCAGGCAGGAGGGAGCAAAAATGCGGATCGTCTGTGGGTCGCCGAGGACCGGATTGGGAAACAGTGGTTTAAAGTATTATAATATCCAGCCAGTAATCACCTTGATGACATCCTGCTTGTCCTGCAGGAGGCCTTGCAGCTCCAGCAGGTTGGCGTTGAGTGTTTGAAGACTGACAGCCAGCTCCTGAGCCGCCTCGCCAGCATCAGCCTGCCCCCCTCTCTCCTGTAACAAGGTCTCGCTCCGCACAGATAGCTCCCCCAGTGACGCCTTCTTCTCCTCTATCTGCAGCAGTGCCCCCTGGTGATGCAGAAGGAGGGTGGTCGGCTCTAACAAAGAGCAGCTGTGACGCTTAGCTCCAGATCTTTCATACGGTCAATCAGAGCACGCATGGGCTAGCTGCCCTGCTGGATATGACGGCCATTTTGTACCGGCCTGAGCCCGACCACTCACACAGCAGAGCTTTATCTCAGACACTTCATGGGTGGGTCAGTTTGTCTTAGAGATTTCAATAAGCATCTTCTGAAAATATTCCTTGTCTGACATTTTAAGAGAAATTCTGATAGTCAACTCCATCCCTATGAGGGAATCAGGGATGATAAAAATATGTTTTTTTAATAAAGAGGGGCATCAGAAAGACCATAATTTACAGTGAGGGTCCAACCTTATCATTAGCCAATGAGATGTTTTGAATCAGTGAGTGACAGGGGAGGGGATACTCTGGGGACCAATCATCATTCGGCTGGTACCAGTGCCCATTTGGCCCCACCCCTGCATACATCCTTGTCGAGGATTGACTTTTCTTTTTTTTCCCCTTTTTTCCCTTTTTTTCTTTCTTTTTTTTTTTTTCCTTTTCACCTGGCAGGCAGCCAGCTGGACCTCCCCAGTCACAGTCCCTGGATCTGGCTGGGGGCCAGAGGTGAAAGCCACACGGGTGCTGCGGAGCCACTGATCCAGCTTGCCGACATCGCTGAGGCAACACTGTAGGGCCTGCAAGCGCCGCTGCTCCTCCTGCTGATCGCTCAGGCGCTCCTATTGGGTCGGGAGTCAGGGTAGGGGGGGCAGATACAACCACAATGGCACATCGGCAGTGCTTCCCAATTCGGTCATCAGGAACCCACGGCCTGTCCACATTTTTGCTTCCTCTGAGCTCCCTACCAGATAGTCCACATTTTTGCTACCTCCCAGGAGCTGGGAGGGAACAAAAACATGGACTGTCTGTGGGTCCTGGATGGACTGGGAAACACTGTACTGCAGTGAATACATCCAGTTTGTGCTACACCCATGGTTGTGGGCACTGGGAGGGGCGTAGATACCCTGACAGATACACGGGTCCTAAAATTCATAAAATTCCAGAAAAAACTGGGTGAGGGGGTGCAAGGAGACATTTTGTCGGGGGGTCCAGAATTTCTGGCTACACCCCTGTCCATGGTGAATCTTTAATAAAATAAGTTATCTGAGTTCTGACTCAATTCTTGTTAATTTTACAGTAATTATTATTCCAATATATTAACATCAGACAGCTGATTTGTGATTTTCTTATTATAGTAATTAAATTATTAGTGATATGATTTTTTTTGTTATAGATTTACACTAAAAATGATCATCAAAGCATTTTTAATCAATTTCTTCATGGATCCTCGAGTTCATTAACAGAGCTATCTATAACTATGAAATACAGAAAAAAAAATGTAAAAATGCAGCCTGCTGTTGGTCCATGCTATTTGGGGCATTACCTCTATGAGCTTTTGTTTCCCAGAAGCCTTTGTGCGGATGGTGGCCAGTCTCTCGGCGAGCACTGACAGGCTGGACTGTGCCGCCAGCTCGTCCACTGCATCCGCGTCCAGCGCATCCCTGAAGCCAGCCTGTAGGCCTTCGATCTCGGCTTGGAGTGAAAGGATTGTGCTCATCTGGGTCTAAAAACAAACAAGTAAAATGTAAAGGTAAATTTGTTATAGTATAAGCCAGTATTTACCTATCCGGTTGTTGGGGACCCACAGATGGTTCACATTTTTGCTCCCTCTCAATTTCCTGCCAGACAGTTCTACTGGGCATCCTGTTATGTTTTGAAGTCCATGTGGTTCCCATTTCTGGGGATTCCTGCATAACTCAATGGGTTAAGTGAGTGTCTCAAAGCTAGTACCCCTCCGCCCATGGGTTTGAGGCTGGCCTGAGGACTGCTTTACCTTCTGTTTAATTTAGTAGGTCTTATTTTATCATTAGCATTTGGTAGCGTTTGTCTTTGTTTATCTTTGTCTTTCCTAGTTTCTTGTTCTTGTTAATTGTAACTTATTTTACCAGTTTCTTCTTGTCACATGCCTGTCCTGATGGGTTATGGTCCACATCTGCCCCTTGTTATCCTTGTTGTCTATATGGATTTAATTTCCTGCCCCCATTCTATTCTTTGCTTAGTCATTTTGTTAGATATATGTGTTCAGACTTATGTTGATGTTTGAGCGGTGTTGATATTATTGTCTGTTTGTAGCTTTGGTTGTTCCCCAGTCCTGCTCTGTTTTCGCTTAGCACCCTAGTATGATTATTTTTGTGGTTCTTTTTAGTTCTTATTGCTCCGGTTTAGTTCTTGACCCCCTGTGGTCATTTTATTTTGTGGTTTATCCCTTTGTGTTCAGTCCTTGTTTTTAAATAACTTTTTTTTTGCATCATCACTCTTTTTTCCAGCTGCTGAATCTACTCCCTGAGTGATTCATAATTTCCTGGAAAGTGGGTCCCCAAACCCCATCCCACTCCATGTCATTTTTTGATGGGAGACCTCCCCCCCATACCCTTCAAGCACATGATCATGTATCCACAACTTTGCTTTTTTCTCTCACGTTGTGCTCCTCCATTTGTCTTTCGGGGCTCAGGTGCACCTCCACGGCCTCACACAGTCGAGCTTCCACGCTCTCCATCCTGGCAGAGATGGCCTGGAGAGCATCCTGGTAACGCTGCTGCTTCTCCAGGGCTTCATACAGAGTCCTCTGTTTCTGACTGATCTGGAGAGACACAGCAGCACTGTCTTAAACTTGGGCTTCACACGTGTGCCCTTTTTTGTACAGAGAGCGCCATCTAGTGGGGTCAAAAAATACAGCAAATGGTTGATGACGTGTCATTGTGTCCATCACTAATGCTCTAGAACTGTAGTTGTAGGCCAGAGTTGGTGTCATCTTACCAAAAAATAAATACTTTTTCATATTTTTGGAATGTAATTAATTTATTTTAACATTAACATATTTGGGTGGAGAGTACCTTAAACCTACTTAAGCAGAACCTCCCATACAATCGGTATCGGTGTCAGTTTTTGAAATAATTAGGTACCGGTATCGGCCAGAAATGTCCTTATCGGTGCATCCCTAACTGCAGCATGATGTGAAACCTCAGGTAAGCTGCAGTCTTGCCCCCTTTATTAGACACACACCACGTTCTTCAGAGACTCCCATGAGCGTTGCAGGTCGTCCAGGTCAGGAACAGTGACCGACTCTAGGGTTGGGTCATACAGCTCCTGGACAGACGTCCTCATCAGCTGGCCTCTCCGCAGCGCAGTCTATAAAGTGTTCATAATAAACACACACCTCAAATATATAGAGAAGCTCTCCAGATTCCCACTGGTTTAGAATTATTGGGCACTGTCCAATCACTGTCTAATTTATCCCATTTCCATTTGGCTAATAGGGGTAACGACACAGTAATCCCGCTCACACTCAAGCCTGTCATTCTGCACAGTCGTCTGTGCATTTAGCATCAAGTTCAGTAGAAGGATCTGCTGATTGTTGCAGCATCACAGTCACATTATGGAGGAGCCAAAATATTTTTCAAGGCTTTCACTTGCATTTGTTTTGATGGCTCAATCACATCTTTGTGTGAAATGATGTGATCTTTCATTTCAGGTCCAGAACAGACACTTCCAATCAGAGTGATAGTCACAGCAATTACCATTAACCAGTTATGATATCAACCAGGCAAGAGAAACAACCAAAGGAGAGAAATTCCCAAGGCACAGTAAAAAGAAAAGTCACTTTGAGCTACATCTTTAATTTCTCAAATTTGTGCACAGCGACACAATGCCACCTTAAATCCCATATTCGACTTTCAGATTCCCTATTTTCTGTACCTGATTAAAGGTGGCACCAGGGTTTGGAGGGAAACTAGCAGATGGAGAGGAGATCTCACTGCTGGTCCCCTCCTCCCCTGACTCCTCTGTCACTGGAGAAAGGTGCAGGTGATGGCCAGCGGCAGCCATCTGACATCAGGAGGAAGCAAGAGAGCAAAGGGCCAAACCGGGTCAGAGAGGACCACAGACTGAGAAAGGTTGGTTGGTTGATGGTCACAAAGTGATGATGGTTACAAAGCTTTTTTTAGTAATGTTAATGATGCCAGTCCTTCCATCCATCTTGCAACTACTTATCTTGGTCAGAGTTGTGGGGGGGGGGGAAGGGGGGCAGGTGTGAGTCTCAGATTTTTTAAATTGGAGGCATAAGAGGGTCCATAATTCATACAGAGGGACCATTATCCAATATATGCTCTGAGTTGGTGAGTGACAGGGGAGGGATACTCCAGGGTCCAATCAGCTTTCAGCTGGAGCTAGCCCACAAATTTTATTGCCAAACTTGTCATTTATCTTCCTTCCCATTCTGACAGGCTGATCAGATAGGGGGCCCCCTGGTGGTTGTAAGCAGTAAGTAGCCCCTTATTTCGCTTATGCTTTGGAGGTGTGAGGCATCAATGCTTCCCACTGAGCCAAACTGTTGCCCCGATACAACACTAAGAAACTGACATCGGGACTAATCTGTTAGACCACTGCAGTTCTTGGAGAAAAATTAGTTTTCGCATAAAACTGTGCTATTACACCCTGTTAGATTAAACAACACAAGATAATTGCTTCCACTACAAAATTATAGACAATGTTTTAAGCAATCAAGAATATGATACAATGCAGAAGATCAGGGTGGTAATTAGATTTAATCTGTCTGGATACTGCAACACGGCTCTGATTGTGCTCGATCCGTGTCAAAGAAACAGAATCCAGGCTGGCAGTCATACCGTCACGGCTGAGTAGTCGCTGTCACAGCCTTTGAGGAGGCTTCCAGAAGCCGAATCGCTTTGCCTCTCCACTGGGGCCCCGTTAACTGCGAGCAACATGGTCGCATGCTTTGCCTTCATCGTCAGCATCTTGCACTTAGAGTTGAGGGACGTTATCTGCTCTTGGTAGCCTTTGATCCTCTGGGCCAGCTCCTGTCAAAGCAAGACCCCATGCAGTCCGCAGACATGAACAATGTGACCGTAATGATGAACCGGACAGAAAGTAAGGGTAATATATTTACAAGGCCCTGGAGAATTGATCAAATTTAAACAGACGAACTTTAATATTTGGAAGCAGAAAACTTGTGGACTTATAGAAAACTAATCCCCGCCCTAAATAGGCTAGTCTTAGGAAATACAAAGTCTGTTAAGGTCCATAATTTAAATATTCCTGTAGAATACATACTTTTATATATGTAGAAGATAATTCTACCAAAAAAACCTGAGAAGTTCCATGGAGATATGGGATTAAGGGTCTTACCCCAGGGCCCAATGGTGACATCACTCTGTCAACTACGGGATTCAAACCAATGACCATCCAAACGTATACCGGGAGTCAGGGGTGCCGCTAGCAATTTTGGGCCCTATGACAAAATATGAGGTTGGGCCCCCCTAGGTAATGTTATTATTA
>JABFEA020000029.1:17512883-17531954 GCA_019775915.2 Cyphomyrus plagiostoma | reverse complement strand
TGTGCCCTGCGATGGGCTGGCCCCCCATCCAGGGTTGTTCCCTGCCTCGTGCCCGTTGCTTCCGGGATAGGCTCCGGCCCCCCGCGACCCAGTAGGATAAGCAGTTTAGAAAATGGATGGATGGATGGAATTACATGACATGGGGAATATAAATTCTCCCAGTTGTGATAACCTTCTCTGATCTTGCATTAATTTTAATGTAAACATGTTACTCTTGACCCACCTCATAGACCCTTATCTGGGCCTGAAGCTGAGAAGCCGACGCCCAGACAATGCTACTCTTCATGAGTTTCTTGCCTTTGTCTGTCCACCTCACAATACATTCCAGCATTTCATTAAACTCGTCCACATGTGTGCCAGCCTGGTAAACACAGAAAGAACAGACAAGGGATCATGGGATAGTTACACCGTTTTTCTGATGACTTTACCTCTCAACGGACAGCAATTTAATGCAGCAAGATCTGCAGTCTCACGTTCTTCAGCTGAGAGATCCGCGTCTCCGCCAGTCGTCTCGTGTGATGGTGAGTCTCGCTCAGCTCCATGATGGCATCACACAGATGTCTGGATAGAAGGGGGTTCCGCTCTCCAAATTGCTGGATGGCACCGTTCAGATTGGACAGGGTCTGGCCACAAATCTCCAGGTCTTCATACAGACCCTAAGAGGTTTACATCTCCAGTTATTTCTATCAAAGCATGTTGTTTCATGTACTCGTTGTACAGGTTCTTTGGAAACTTTGCTCTCCTCCAAACAGCAAATCATGTGGCTACAACTAAATGCATGCAGCCTAAGGCAGGAGGTTCACTTGTGCCTGATGCCTGTTGAGATGTTGATCATGATGATTGTTGGTATGATAAATAGTGGTTCCAGAACCTCAGAATCAGCCACTACCCCAGATATAGTCTAAAGGTCATAGAGAGTGATCATGCTCATTAAAGCTAACAGGTGTGCCACTTGTGCAAGAGTAACACCTCAGTAGAACCGTGATATAGGACAATAGTCTATAGGACAAATTCTTTGAATACTTCTACCCGTAAGGCAGTTCTGGAGGCAAAAGTAAGTCTTACAGGTAGTAGGTGGGTATACATAATGAATCAGCCACTGAATGAATATAAAAACTTGCAATAATGACACTTTGAAAATTAAGAAAGGTGATCACTACTAGAGAAGATGCTTCATCTGCTCTTCACAAGTCTTAGTAATACCACATATATGATGAAATTATGATCAAGATCATGGATACAAAGATAGTGAAGCTGGCAGCGCACCCTGGCTTCCTCTTTGGCCAGTTCCACATCAGTGGCACGCTCCTTCAGCTTCATGGAGATGACATTCATCCTTTCAGAGACATCCTGGATTCTACAGTTGAAGTCCTCTTGAATGTCCCTTGTTTGTTGAATTTCTCTTTCTTTGGCATGGACCTTAAAATTCACAGAAACCAAATTGGTGGACATGAATGTAAGGTCAACCCATAGTCATTGATCTATGATTTTTTAAATAAATGGCAAAAAATACTTTTGCCAGACATTCCTGATCTTGTGTAGGCTGATATCTGGAAAAATCCTCAAGCACGATATATCGTATAGGTTCTGTTTCTCAGAACAATAAACTTTAGTGACGTACGGCTTTGTCCATTGCATCAAAATATTCCTGACTTTTTAATATTTTTGCCAACATGCACTCTATACGTTATTCAGTATCGCATAATTTTCTGATTGCAGGAAGGTGTTTGATTGTCTCTTACCTGGTCCTCGATAGACCCCAGAGCCAGTGTCACCTCAGCCAGCTGCATGGAGATCTCAGAGGGCAAAATCGTGTACAGGTCCAGGTACTTATTCTGTTGTTGCTCGGTGATCTTCTCTACTTTCTGACGATGGGAAATCAGGTCCGTGTGTACTACCTGTGAATGTTCCCCAGAGGCACCACCCAAAATGAGAGATATACTGAGAGACTGAACTGAACTAACAGCTATGCAAATACAACACCAAAAATACAATAGTGGCTTTTAGCCACTGCACAGACAAAGCAGTCCCCCACAGACGAAGTACCTCAAGCTGCGGCAGCAGTGTGTCCATGTCTCTAGATGAGCTGAGCAAGAGATCCAGGGTATCCTGGATCCAGAATTTCACTTGGCTAAGCTCCCTCTCCACTTCCTCTCTCTCCTTCAGCTCTTGTCTGATTTGTCTTCTGCTATCGCGTACCTGCTGCAGGAGCCTACGAACACAAAGCACAACAAACACAAACCAATAAAATTCTGACTACTGAGCAAATCCTAGAAGTACTCAGAGACAGTACTTAATACTACTGAGTATGTGGATCTGTCTAGTTATACTGTATCACGTAAAGAATGTCATCGCAGTACCTCTCAAAGCTCTCCTGCATTGCTGTAATTTCCTGTAGGCAAGGCAGGTCGTCTTGACTGGCTGCAGGCATGGGCACCTCCAAATCACGGAACAGACTAAGGGCATATTGGCGCTGCAGGGTAAGAGAAGAGTGCTGGTGCTCCACTTCCTGGCTGAAGGAGTCATTGTATTCCAACAGAGCTTGTAGCGTGGCTTTAGAGGCCTTTTCTACAGACTGTTCCGGAGCCCGATTCTGCAAGTCCTCCAAAGCAGCTGCCATCTTTTCCATCTGACAATAATAAACACAGTTCAGACATATAAAGTAAAATATGGGTATAAGTGCTACTAGGCTACCAAAGTAACCTACAGCAACGGAACATCTGGAATGGTTTGCAGATGGCATACCCTCTCCCTAAAACTTCTCCAGTTGAGTGCAGTGTCTTCCAGCACCCTCTCCTGTGCCCTTGCCACGCCACGTAGTCGGGTCCAGCGCTGCCACACCATGGTCATGGAGCGGCTAATGGTGGCCTTGCTACCATCGCTACCAACCATCTCCAAGTGGGATGCCTGCTCTTCTAAGTCTGTCAACTTCTCACGGAAACCATTGACCAAATCCACTAAGACCTGCATAAAAAGCAATTATTAGACAAAGATCATCATAAACACCCAGAGGTCTTTCATTACCCATAATCCTTTTTACCTTATGGTTCCTTAGCTTATCCTCTGCCTCGTGATATGTAGATGCTTTGGCCGTGGAGAACTCTGTGAGCTGCTTCTCTGCGTCATTCATCATCTCAATCACTGCCTGCCTTGATTCTTGGTACGATTTCCATTGAGCTACACAACTTTTGAGAAAGGGAAGTATATTTAACGAGGTACAGTTACAAAGTAAGGCATTGTCTGTATAAAAACACAACAGATGAAAGACTTGGAGAGGTTTTTGTACCTGTGCAGGACGTCCTGGTGGCACTGCAGCTGATCTCGAACTTCCACACCTCTCTGCTGTGCCGACTCCACACTCAGCCTGAGCTGCTCCTTTGAGCTGGAGTTGACAAGGTTCTCCAGCTGAGGGGGCAGCATCTCGAGCTCCTGCAGACTCCCAAGGAAGTCCTGCTCGCTGGCCATGATGCAGCTCTGCTGTCTGAGGCACTCCTCGTAGTTCTCCACGTCCACGCCCAGGCTGGCCTGCTGCAGGAAGGCGACGGCGTCCTCCAGCCACTCGCAGGCGTACTGCATTTTGGAGTGGTACTTCTGACACAAGGTAAGAGCTTGTTGAAGAGTGATCTGGAGATGAAGGGAGATGTGAAGCCAGGTTTACGGAAGAATGCAAGACTTTCGCGTGAGAAAAAAAAAATCAATAAAAACATACATAAAAACAATATTACTCATAGAATAATAGGACAAAAGGAAACCTTGCCTGTTTGGTGTTCAGAGCTAGTTGAACATCTGCTTCCAACTTCGCCATCTCCTCCAGGCTGGTACTCACATGGGCAGGTACCAGTTCATTTGCACTGGTGTACTTCTGTCTTTCCCTGCTGCTCAGAGCAGCCACAATCCTAACCCTGGACTGCACCTCCTCCTGTACTATCTGTTGTTTCCTGATCTCTTCCTGCACCCTCTCTACTTTGACATCCAGAATAACGGGACAGCCCAGGTCATCCCTGACCTGCTGAAGCCAATCAAGGGTCCTTGTCACCTCTGTCTGAAAGTCTTTACTCTGGACGTACCTGCTCTCACATTCTATAATGAGGTCAGCCACTGCTGATTGTAAAGACTGTAACTCCTCTTGCCATAAGACCACCTGTTCTCTGGCAACCTGGTTTGCAGCTTGGTCTACATGAGGGGCAAAGTTGTCCATCTGTTCCATGAGCCTCTTGAGGTGAGATGTGGCTCCCTGTAGACTCCCAGCCAGAGCGTGATAATTCTTGAGCCTCTCCTCAGCAGACTGGGTCTCTGCATTAACCTTGTCAAGCTGCTCTTTTGTGGCCTTCAACTCAGAGTCAAGCTGCAAAGCCATAGCTTTGTGGTCCTCAAATGATTCCAGAGTATCATCTAAATATTCCATTTTTTGCTCAATTTGCCTCTTCAGGCTGTTGCAAAGATTCACAATTAGGATCATTTCATCGGGTCGCCAAGGTTGACCAGTACTGCGAAAAGCTTCCTTCTTCTGATTTAAATCCACAATATCTGGACCCAAATTAGTCAAATCTTCAAGAAGATCCTTGTAATCACTTTGCAAACTAAGAACCTCCTCAGTCATTAGGCCAACTGGCTGCCCACCTAAATTGTTGAATTGCTCCTCAATTCCTTTCAGTGCTTTGTATGTTATGTCAATAAAAGTGGCAAATTCCTTCCGTGCAACAATAGCCTGCTGAATTTTTTCTTGCTTGTCTCTTGCCAGGGCCAAAATGCTGTTATACTGCTGTGGGAGATTATTCAGCTTCTCATCAAGATAACAGTGGTCCACTTCATTGAGAGTTGGCAGTATCTCCTGACCAGACCTTTGGACATTTAGAAGGAGATTTTCATATTCCATAGCTTGATCTAATATGTCCTCATACTTTGTAAGCTGTGAGTACAGCTCAGCATCTCCATTCATTAAATTGATTTCTGGAAAAGTAATGATATCTGCTTGTTTTAACCATTGACATGTTCTTTCCAGATCCAGCTTGAAATATTTCCTGGATACCAACAGTTTCTCTTGCTCCTGTACCCTCTGAGAGCACTTCTGAAGAGCTGTCTCAAAAATGTTCTGCAGCTCCTGCAACTTTGTCAAAATTTCTGCTTTTTCATCTTCTGTGGCATCTTTCATCAAATCCCGCCCTTGGGACCAGAGAGAGGTAAGCTCACTCTGGTAAGCCTTCAAGCTACTTTGAATGCCTTTACACATCCTGAGTTGCTTGTTGAGATCATCGGGCAGAAGTGCCGTATACTCGTCAGCGAATGCCTTCTTCTCGTTTTGTTGAACCCAAGTAATAGCTTGATTCACTGCCAACACAAACTGCGTTCGTTCAGTGAAAGCTTTGCTGAGGTACTTCCTCCTCTGGATCATCTTAATGCTCAGAGATTCCATCTCCACTTGCGTTTCTGAGATTAGCTGCTGAAGTTGCTGCCTTTCGCACAAACCCAGGTGGGCTAACACTCTGTCTGCATCTGTCAGTGCCTGAGCCAAGAGCAGCTGCTTAGTCTCCAACTCACTACAGATGCTGAGGTGGTCAAACAGGAAGCTCTGAGCCAATTCTGGTGGGGGGCTCATCTTCATGGCCTCAGACAGTGCCGGATGCTGCTCCTCTGCCCATTCTCTGACCTCTCTCAGTTTAAACTCCACCTGATTCATGTCTTTTAAAGTGCGTGTAGAGTCCTCAATATTCTTTGCTATAAGACTCTCAAGTTGGGCCCAGCGGTTCTCAAAGTGGCCAATCTGTTCCTTAACCAGCTCTTTGTCATCCAGGTTCAAACGATGAATCACTTTGTGCTTGTGTTCTTTTAGATCGCTGAGGGTTCCTTTCCGGTCTTCGAGGACGGCCGCGAGGTTCTTCAGCGCTTCCAGGTGTTCAAAAGAGCTCTCTGCATCCGTTCTAAAATGCAAGTAGAAGGTCTGATATTCCTTCAAGTAATATGGTAATCCTCAATCCTGTTTCTGGAGGATCCCCTGCCAGAATGTTTTCATTCCAACGCTGCCTGAATCAGATTCAGATTGCCCTTAAAAGGTTAATAATGAATGCGCCTTGGAAACAGTGGGGGTTGGAATGAAAACATTCTGGTGAACAAGACTGAGAAGCAGTGAGGTAATATGTATGCTCTTCCTTATTAAATAAAATAAGACCAGAAATAGGAATAAAATGTTGCTTGAATAAAATATAATGGGTAAAGCTTTACATTGACTGCACCCTCATAAAGCCTTCATAATGCATTCATAGAACATTCATAAGAAACATGTAAGTATATCTTAACATGTATTAATAAACATATACATTAATAAACATTATAGAATTATAATGTTTGTTATTATTAAGCTGCTACGGTATGTTTGGATGTTAAGGTATACTTTTATACTGCTTATGAATATGTATGAAAGCATTATGAATGCACTATAAAGGTTCACTGAATGTTCTACAAATGCATTATAATGGCATTATAAGGGTGCAGTTAATGTAAAGTGTAACCATATAACGTATAAAACACAACTAAATTACTATGTACCAACACTCATGATGAATCCAAAATTACCCAAATATGAGAAAGCCCTGAAAAATGTCCCATTATGTCCCTACCTGGCAAGATTGTCCCACTCTTTGGATACCCGGTCAAACAATACTTCTACGTCACTGACGCAGTCATGATAGCCCCTCATCCGCTGTAGATCCTCCTCTATCTGGTTGAGCATCTGGTTGGTCTGTTGACAAAGCTCCTTCCACGTGTTGTTAAGGTGCCCGATCTCAGCGTGCTCTGAGGAGTCCTGGCCTTCCGTTAGCCTGTTAACACTCTCTACCATATGGGTGAGGGTGCTTTGCTTAGCCTGCACCTGCTGGCTAAATTCCTGTCCAATAAGAGAAAACTGGAGTATGAAGGACATTCCAATACAACGTGATATGCTTCTAAACTACAATAATGGTTGTTGGACCTCATTACAACACTATACGACCTTCAGTACCCATAACCTGTTTGGTTTGCTCCATAAAATTGTAGATTGAGCTTCTCATACCTTTGCCTGGGTCAGCATGTTCTGAGCAATCTTCATCTCCAGCTCTGCAGGTCTTCGACTGAAACCCTGCAACTGCTGATCCAGGTCTTGAAAGTGAGCAGATAGCTCAGCTTTCTGCTCTTTAATGTCCCTCCAACCGTCTGCCAGGTCCTGATAGCTCATCATCCGTTCCTCTATCTGAATTATGAGAAACAAAGAGAAATATTTCTTTCTGTGCCGAGCAAGGGTCGATATGTACCAGAGATACGTGAGGCAAAATGGCCGACTCTTGGAATCGTCACCGTTAGCTTGGTCCGCTGGACTTCTGCTGCTGCCCGTCTCACCATTTCATCTGACAGGTCACACACAGAACACACCAAGTCCAGATACGTGCTAGCCTGTTCCTGCAGGGCTCGAAAGTGCTTCACCTGTACAGGTACAAAGCCATGTACACAGCTACACATCTAATAATACGGAGCACAGACAATGCATGCTCATTCCTGTATTAGTGTTCCCTGCCAAACCAGGAACATGTGATATTTATCATCATTTAACTGGCTTGCCTCCATCAGCAGAAGGATTTGTAACAATTAGCAACAATGAGCAACAATTACCATAAACCCAAATACATTTACATCTATCTCAGGAAATATTAATAACAAATATGATAACTAGGGCTTTATTCAACAGCATTTTGGGTCACCTGCTTCAGAGCTTCCTGAAGGCTGAAAGTGGGTAGAGTCTTTGGTAGCAGCTCCTTCTGGACAGTGCAGAGCCATGTCTGGCACTGCTGCAGTGTGTCCTGATGACTTACGTGTTTCTGCAGCTCTCGGTCGAGACTCTGGTACACCTGTAGGAGCAGACAACAGAGAGCAGCTTTTCCCAATCTGGTCCTCAGGGACCCATAGGTGGCCCTTGTTTTTGCTCAAACGTGGAAAGTCAAAAGTGCCTGCCAGTTCCCGAGGACCGGATTGGGAAACACTAGTAGAGAGAATTAGCAGAACTGATCAAAGTAGCCTGTGAACCTTTTCAGATTCAGCTGGTTACTGAGAGAAGCTCTGCATAGCCCATACTGACAGGGTGACTCTTACACGCTGGGACGTGCTGCAGATGGCAGCGTAGCTGTCTCGGGTTCCCTGTTGGTGCGCCTGGACCTGCTGTTGGACCTTGGACTGAAGATGCTCCACGCAGCTGGCAACCAGGTCTTCGCCTCTGTCCTTCAGACTCTCCAAGCGCTCCTCAAAGCCTGTGATCTCCTCCATTATTGCCTGTAAAGATGTGGATTTAGAGAAGCCCATCTGAGCAACTGCAAAATGTAGGATATAGCATTAGCTTTACTCATTGCCATGCGTGCGTTCCGTTAAGCAGGGCAGCCCAATTCCAGTCCTAGAGGGCCTTTTTGCAACACAGTTTGCAAATTTCCCCTCTCAGACACACCTTCTTCAGCTCACCAGCTGATTGTCAGGTTTAGTGGGTGTGTTTGAGCAGGAACATCTGGAAAAATTTTGTCACAAAGTGACCCTCCAGAGCAGTCCTGCTTTAGTTGTCGTATTACAATGATTAGTGTTTCAATCTTAATTTACTGCTTAGAACCTGAATAATTATGAAAAGATTGCAGAATAATATTCCAGAAATTACAAATCTTGTAATAACAATCACCTAAGGCATTGTGTAAGATATCAGTGTAAAGAAGCATTCTAAACAAAGCAAAAGAACGTGCACTAAAATACAATTATAATACAATTATAATATTAACAACAACTATTTTAATTTATATAGCACACTTCACAGAGGATTCACACAAACAAAAGGTAATAATTACAAATAATAACCCCTCACACCCTTACCCCCACTGCAAACTCCACACCCCTTGAGAGAAAACATAATCACAAATAATATGACAGCAGACTAACTCAAACCCGTAGTAACAGAACGGACAAGATGGCTGTCAATGATCAGAAAAGGACAGGCGGCAGTGAGAGGAGAAATGGGACTTGAGTTGAGCTTTACTGTGAACACAAATCAAAGCTGCATAACAGTAGACGGCCTTTTCCTTCGGAGGTCACCTTGTGTCTGGCCAGCTGCTGAGTTGCTTCCTCTAAGCTGCTGCAATGCATGGAGTCAGAGTTCACCAGCCTGCTGGACATCTGCAGCAACCACTTCTCCACCTCCTGCAGCTGGCTGTTATAGGCTTCATGTTCCTTCACCCGTCCAGCCAGACTCTCCACCTGGGCCTGAAATCCATCACCGTCTTAATGCAGACTCCACCCCCAGCCTTCATTTGCCCCGAAAACACTTGTCCTCCATACCAAGCTCTTACCTGGGCTGAATTGCATAGGCTGTAGTAGTCTATCTGCAGCTTCTCCATCTTCTCACTAATGGCCGGGTCCTGGACACTCTCTAGAAGAGCTTCACCCTTCTCAATTACACACCGGACTGCTGATTCATGAGACTCCACCGACTGCTGGATCGTCTGTTCAAGGACAATGAGAGAGAATCTTATAATCCGTCCATATTTCTGGTAGGTAGCAACATCAAGCCCAAACTCATGGTTGTAGATTGGGGGAACCTCTTCCATCACATTAACACAGTGATAAACATATGCGAAACCGCCTGATCATGTGACTTTCTAATCTATTCAGCCTTTCCATTGAGACAGCACTCATTACAGATATTTGCCCTGTTCTTATTGCTTAGATAACTGTTTCCAAAGCCGGTCCTCGGGGATGCACAGACGAACCCACTAAGGACTGAGGAACTAGCACACGGTTCTACGGTTATTTTCGATATTTTTACTGCAGCAACCAGCCGAAAAATGGCAGTACGACCGTCAGCAAAGCAGCACCTTGTATTTGGCCAGCTGGGCCTTCTTCTCATAGAGTTCGATCTTGGGCTCCAGGGGCAAGTGCAGCAGGGCTTTTGTCTCCTCCAGCCACTGGGCCTGGCCCTTGTACTTATCCAGGAACTCCTTAGACAGCTGAAGGCTCTTCTCCAGCAATCCTTGCTCCGCCCGCAGCATCCCCGTCAGGCCTTCCAGCCTGGACAACTGGGCGTCCACGTCCACACGCAGCTGTTCTGCCTCCTCCTCCTCCAGGAACTCCATGGCCCTCCCTGTCTTCTCACGTGTGGCCTTCATGTAGGTGTGTCCCAGCTCCATGTCACTCTGAAGGGCCTGTTTCATACATCAAATTTGTTGTTGTTTTTGTGTGCAACAAAACGTGGTAGCAGGCTCTCTTACAGCGAGAATCAAACGTAGTAATAGTTCTGCATTACATTATAGAATATTACAATCAAACAAAGACTAAATTCCTTTTTGAGCCATGGGAAGTTAATTTCATCACAATATGGACAAGAAATAAGTCCAAATAACTTCAACAACAATGATGAGTGTCCAACAGATATACCTCCAGTTTTTTCATCTTTCTCTCCATGGCAACACGGTCCACCACGCCAATGCTGACAGCCACGCTTGTGAAGTTCTCCTGCGCTGTACTGACCCAGTCAGAGAAGGTCCTCAGAACGTTACCGGCCTCCTCCATGCTGCACGCTTCCTCCTCCAGCTGCTTGATGGTGTCCTGCGCAGCACAGGGACACTTTTCAGTGCTGACAGTCACAGATCGGCCATACAAGAAATCCGAAACAAATCGTGGCTGTTTCATCATCTCTAAAAGAGCGAGAAGAAAATATATGTCTTGACATCTGAAGGGGCTTTTAGACGTTCACTTACGGCCAGGTGGAGGACCAGGGCGTGGTAGCGAGAGGTGAGCTGAGCGGCCCGGGTGCTGACGCGGCTGCTGACATGCGTCTCCTCCAGAACCTGTTGGGCCAGGATGCTGAGCCCCTCCACTTCCTCCTGGTACACCAGAGCCTCCTCCTGCCAGCCCTACATGGCACATCACATGTATACACTGTGCAAAACTCTACTGTAGACTTACGTCAACAGCATATAAACGTTAACCGAATCATCAGAGCTGAGATGATTCAAAGTTCAGGTCAAGCAGCAGGTGATATACAGTAGTATACTAAGAAAATGACACCATGCTTCACGCGATTCTCTTTTGCCCAGACCTTGAGAATCCGCATTTGGGCCTCCTTGGTGTCCCTGTCGGATCGTCGGCTGCTGCGCAGTTGACCCTTGCTCTCCATGGCTTTCAGCCACTTGTCCAAGTGCTGGAACTTCTGTTCTATCTGCCTGAGCTTGGCGAGAGCGCTGTTGAGCTCAGCCCTGGAGTCCGTGAGCCGGCCCTGGTATGCCTTCCACTCCTGCTGCTGGGTCTCCAGAACCCGGTCTTCGGTCTGGGGAACACCCCAGGGGATTACCTGCTCGCGGCTCTCCAAAACTCGGTTCAGCAAGGCCTGGCCTTCTGTGCACTGCACCTGTAGCTCCTTGTACATATGAACCAAAACAGCTGACTTCAGACTTCAGTGTTCACTAGATACAGAGTCACAAAGTGTAACACACATGGTGTTCTGTATTACTCGTATTTTGGGAGCAAAGGAACAAAACCCAAGTTCTGACCTGTAGCTTCTGCAAAGTGCTCTCCAGGTTCTCCACATCCCCCTCAAGCTGGGAACAGCTACCTAGTGTCTCCTGCTGCTGTTCCAGCCACTGCTCAAACACCTGCAGGCTTCGCTGGTATTCCTGGTGGGCCAGAACCAGTTCCTCTGCCTTTGTCACTGCAGTCTTGGGTCGAAGAAAGGGGAAATCGAAGGAGAAATATACATTAGGGTGTGATTAAGGCACAAATTCCCGAACCAAACATAAAAATCGACACGTAATCCAAATACAAACAGAAGTAAAACCAACACGTTGATTTATTAACTCTTTTATTTGTTGTTCCTCTCTGGAAAGCGTCACGCCCACTACCTTAGACTTCTCCTTGATGGCAGCGTAATGATCCTGCAGCTCCTGAACCTCCAGCCTGGTGACGTAGTGCTCCGCCATGCCGGAGCCCTTTTTGCCGATGGTCTCCAGGAGGCTCCCGTGGCTCATCACCTCCTCGTACAGTAGCTGGAGTGGCAACAGAGACACCATTTATTCTTCCTTTACTCACTTCTAGTAAAATGCGTTCATGCTTCAGAATGGAAATACTTCATACGAATGGAGAATGCACATCCAAAGGTATATAAGGTATCTAAATTACTAGAGAAAAATATGGTTATAATTACAAAAAAATCCAGTGGATAAGCAGTTATGGAGGATGGATGGATGGATGGATGGATGGATGGATGGATATATCGTTTAATTAATAAAACATAAAGTAGACCTTGGCTTTCCCCAGGTTGGCAGTTTTGTCCCTCATCTCGGAGTGCTGCTTGTCTGAGGTACGCAGGCTCTCCTCCACTCGCTCCATCCAGACCACAAACTGACGCACATCCTCCTGGTAGCTGGTCCACTGGGAGAGGGCGCCCTCTAGCTGACTGTATTGGCACATCACAACCAGAGTGTGACTGCTCTGAGACCACACTGTACCCTACATTTAGCTACAATTTTCTACAGTCTTAACGCGTACAACTTATTACGATCTGCCAGAGGAACACCAAGAAGAGTCATTTTCTATCTTCATACACATTTTAATATAGAAGGCTTTGAAACAGCAGATCCAAGCGTTTAGAAGTTAATTAGCGTTAATATCACATACTGAACTTTTAGCAGCACACCAGAGTGAAAGCACCACCTGAGATCACAATATAATGAAGGTACATTCATTACGTTATGTTTATACTGGCTAATTGCTGAGACGCGGTGGAGGGAAAGCTGAGGGTTTAATGTTGAGTGCTAACTGGGCCGGTCCTCCTTTGCGCACTGACCTCTTGCACTGGATGGAGGCAGAGAGCAGGGCGTCCCAGGAGTCCTTGAGCTCCTGGATCTGCTGGCGGAGCAGGGGGACTCCTGCGGGGGAGGTGTTCTTCTGCACCGACTCGCCCCGGCCAATCAGCATCTTCAGCTGAATCTCCCGCTCCTGCCAAGCCATGAGCAAGGCCTGAAACAGGAAGGAAGCGTGGCAGGCATGATCCGTCACGTTAGCATAGCCAATGAGTTGGAATGATTTCGCTAAATCGATCACTTAATTAAGCAATTGATTAACGAGTAAAAAATCTGACAACCTGCTTATATAGTTGGGTATTCAGTTTGGTTTAGATACCATTGACCAGCAAACTGCTTTTTATCAGTTTAATAATTTTAGGTATGATACCTTCTGTCTTATATTGTGTTGCACTAAATGCTATTGTCAGATGTGTATGGGGTATGTTTATCTGCACAGTGCAGATAAAGGTGTCGTTCCTACCTCCAGCTTGGCCCTCCTACTATCCAGCACACTCTTGTCCGCAGTCGGGGAGCAGTAGCTGCAGAGTAGGTGGTCAGTGTCTGCCACCCAGTTTTGTAGCTCCTTAAGGCCCTGTGAGAACAGCTGGTGCTCCGAGACGAGCCTGTCCATGCGGGAGACCTTCTCCTGCCAGGCAAGAGTGACACACGCATCCTGTTAGGTCAATGTCACCTTAACTGCTAAGAATCCGCCATGCAATTTTCAGTTATAAAAATATAACATAGTAAAACGACTGAATTTCATTAATTCACATGGAAACATTTGGAAACAAATGTCTTGCTACTAATAAAAATCACAAATAAAGATTATGCAACAGCTCTGGTAAATACTTATTTACTTATTGGCCTGGAGACGTCACATGGGTGTCATCCATGTCATTTCCATGTGACTGCACTGGTACTTCTGGCAGTTTAATGAGCGCTATATATTAATGTGTTTTACTGTTTTATTAAATATGTTCATGCAAAAACCTCTGTGACATTTTACTCAGAAATCAGCAGTCATTCTTATCAGCACGACTTGGTTTTCAAAATGCAAGAGTCTGTTGATGGTTTCCATGGTAACTTAACATACTTGCCGCTTCCAGTGAGCGGCCTGGTCAGACATTCTATCCTTATAGGGACTATATCTTTAAGAGCATTTTGGAACATTATTAAATGCTAGCGGGAAAAAAAATCTTTTGAAAAATAAACTGTGACTGTAATCAACTTCAACTAGATTACATTTAAGTTGTTATTGGTTATTTTCATATAATTCCTGTCTCCTAGAAAAAGTGGATCCTGGAGAATCCTAGCAGCCATTACTAGAAGCGACTCAAACTGGCGACGGTTACCTTGGTCAGGTTGCTTAATGTCAGGTACTGGGCGGACAGCTGAGAGACGCGGTGCAGGAAGCCTTTGCCCGCCGCATGCCCCTCCCACAGCAGGTGAGCTTTCTCTTTCAGCTTGTTCAGGTGCAACTCCTGAGAGGCCAGTTCTTCAATGATAGCCTGCAAAAAACCATACAAGCTATTAGGTTCTAATCGCGTCCCACAAACATTCGATGCAACTTACAGCAGCGATATCCAGGTCTCAGCTGGGAATCCCGATAAAATGACTGATAACAGAGTCAGGCCAAGAGCTCCAGCATTCACTTTAGCTAATCGTCTATAACATAAAGCAAACTTCTGCTTTTCCTCACTGCCCAGACTAGATGATTAGAGCTTGATGCTGGCAACCTTCGGCCATCTGTTAACTGTCTTGTTTTCTAGTCCATTCCGCTTTTTGCTGAAGTCAGAATGACCATCTGTTCCGTTTGCCCCCCCTCTTACCCTGCTTTATTAAACCCAAAGCCCAAAGATGACCCCCCATTCCATCTCCCCATCCCATCTCCCCATCCCCCGTGACACATGAATTTGTCAGTCAACTTATACAGATTAAATGGCTGTTTATGGCAGCACTTACATTTATTCACTGGGCAAAAATGATATACAAATGAGGTAGGTAATCCATAAAAAACACATAATTGTCAAGGAACCAGCTTTGGTACAAGTGCTACTAAGCTGAGCATTCTCACAAGAAGAATTCAGTTAAGTGTCCATTAGGGTGACCAGATAATCCATGTCAGGGAGGACACTCTGATCTAGGACAGGAACTGTAAATTACCATTTCAATTAAACGGACTTGGTTTTCACTTGGGCACTGAGCTCTTGCTGTGTGCTGATTGGTCAGTGTCCTATAATCATGCACGTGTCACTAATGCTAATGTGAAACAGCTGGATGAGTCTTTCAGTCAAGGAAGCAAACCAGTCACAGCACAAGAAGAGCTGAACTATTTAGCCGAATACAGGAGCCTTTCAGTTTGAAAGTAGTTTGTAAAACCCGAAGTAGCTCAAAGTGTCCTCCCTCACATGGATTATCTGGTCACCCTAGTGTCCATAGATACTACACTGATACTACAGCGTCATACCTGAAGCTGCTGCAACTCCTGCTTCTTAGAGAGCAGGTCCTGCGAGCACGTGCTGCTGTCCTGCACCGCTGCCTCCGTCACATTCAGCCACTCCTGTAGGGGCTCCGCACTCGCCTCAAAGTCCCTCATCTGAGCCTGCAGGTCCTGGAACATGGACACAGCGATTGTACACACAGCTGGATGAGCAAACGGCATGGCGATTCAAAGAGGAGCTGGTGGGGGATGGTGGCGGCTTAGTGACTACAGCAGAAACACACTGCACGGATCATACAGGGGCGGGGCCCCAGGGACACCGGCTCCAGCCGAAAGCTAATTGGCCCCTGGAGTGCTTCTTGCCCTGTCACTCACCGATTAAGAACACATCATTGGCTAATGATAAGGTTGGTCCCTCTGTATGAATTATAGTCCCGGTCCAAAATCACCCCTAGACACTGTACCTGTAAGGCTGTTTCCCTTTGATGCAAGTTGGACATCAGCGCCTTCCATTCTTTTCTGGCACTGGTCACTTTGGCTCGGACTGTTTCCACTCTGTCTCTGGCTGCGATGCTGCTGAGCTGCTCTCCACTGGAGGCCACCGCACTGAGCTTTGTTTGGCCCTCTTCCCTCTCACTCAGGAACTCCTGGAGGAGAATGGGTAGGCCAACAGAAGCCGAAAAACCATGTGACACTGACTGAATGGGAATAATCTGAACGTGAATCCATTTTGACTGCGGTGAAATAATAGAAAAACCCAGTATTAATCCGGGTCATTTTGGGAGTCTGCTAACGTTGTACCTGGATCTTCTGTAGGGCAGTAGAGACCTCGAGGATGTTCTGGGGCACGTCGAAGCACTTGGCCGTGTTGATCTTGGCATTGACCTGCCACTGCTGGAAGTCTTTCAAAGTGGAGCGGAACCTCTGCTCCAGAAGCTTCTCCTTATTCTGGCACTCTTGGGAAGCCTGGAGGCTCAGACTGGGAAAATGGAAAGTCGCAGAATTAATTTACAGCGTTACATCACCTGCAAATTCAGACCAGTATACGTTACATCAATGTTGCTCAACCTGGTCCCAGTAGAGAGCAAAAACGTGGACTGTCTGAGGGTCTCAGAAGACCAAGCTGAGAAACACTGCATTAAATCGCTGACTTTACATGCTTTGTTCACTCGACAAAAGAAAGCTGTGGCTTTTAGGTTACCTATTGTACTCTTTAATTAGAGCAGACACTCTCTCTAGCTGAGAGCCCAGGTCTCTGGAGAAGCGGCAGAGATCGTTTAGCCGTAACTTCAAGCTGTCCAGCATGGGCTCCATCTCCTGCAGACCCTCCAGGGTGTCCTGATGAAAAACAGAAAAACCTCAAAAGATTATAAACTCACCAGACAATTCATGAAAGGGGCTGAGACACATTTGTTAAAATGCATTCCACTGTGTCAAGTCCAGTTACACAGAATTAAACTATATTAGTAAAATAATATTAAATTAATCATATATTAGACAAATTTTTGAAAAACACTTGTATATTATTGTATAAAAGTAGGTATAGATGCTCCGCACTTTATGATGGATGGACTTCAGATATTTTGACTTTATGATGGTGTGATAGCAATGGCCAATCAGGAGCCATCAAACTTTTATTATGATCATGAGCATAAACATCTCATACAATATTTAATAACATAGCATACAGTTGTACTTTAGTTAATTATTTTTTAGTTACTGGTATTAAGTTACCATAATTATTTACTTATTTGGTGACAGTAGTTATTTATTTACCTATTTCTTTATTATGTCACATTCATGTTTGGAACATTATCCCTGAGGTTATCCACTCGGAAACCGTTATTGGTCATAACGGAGTAAGAAGATCATTTATAATAATCGGCCAGGGAGCCTAAAAACAGAGGGTACATCTACCTTAGCGATCTGCCAACCTTTCACTACCTCCTCCTCCCTTTCAGCCTGACTCAGCTTCTGCCTCCAGGCCTGGATCTGGCTGCTCATCTCGCAGAGATCCTGCTCCAGCTGCGCAGCCAGCCGGCTGAACTCCTGCTCGGACCTGGAAGCCTGCGCGAGGGCGCCCTCTAGGCAGGCGCGGGCCCGCAGCGCGTCACTGTCCCACTGCTCCCAGGCAGCCAGCAGGGCACGCTCTTCCCGGGCCATCAGCTCGCGGCCCGCCGGCGCCGTGTGCTCCCGCGCAGCTGCCCCACGCTGCTCGGCGCGGGTCAGTCGCTCCCTGCCCCGGGGCCGCGAGTCAATTAGCTCCTGCCAGGCAAATTTTATATGGTTACCGGACATGCTGTTAAAAGAGTGGATCTAGTCATTAAATAGAAGCAGAGGTGGAAAAAGAGATGCAATTTATATGTCTATACATTTATTTATTTACTACACATTTTGATTACTACTTACTACTGTTTTTATTATTTAATTGCATTTAATCTGTTTTGTATTTCTGTATTGATTGTATGTTTAATAGTATACGTTAATAATTGGCAAATTAAGCTTCATGAACCATGAATGACTATGGTGGTCTTGGTTTGCTTTGGGGCATGCTTTGAGCCCTTTTATAAACAGAGAACACCATCTAGTGGGGTCAGAAGATACAGCAAATGGTTCATGAAGCTTCCTTTGGACATCACTATTATACCTCATGTCACCACCTGCATCACAACAAATTCATCATGGTTTTTGTTCTTGTGAATACAAGGATTCTGATTAACTTTTTATGAATACAGATGGATGAATACAGTTCAGCAGGAAAATGCCAATTCAGTTAGCATTATTTTCACTTGTCCATCCTTAAACATTCATCCAGTTACACACATACAGAGCTGGGAACAAATCAAAACCAGAAACTCTAGAAGTGTGAGGTGCAGTATAAACTGAGCAGTCATGGTCATTTTTAAATTAACTTATGACATTATCCTGAATACAAAATGATTAAAGTTGTCCACTGTCAGCTATCATACTTTCTATACTAAAGACGCTGAAGAAATTCCATACTGTGCCCAGGGGCCTGTTTCACAAAGCAGGATTACTTGCTTAACCAGATAACTTACCAGATTTAAGGTAGTCTGGGCTAAATGTAAATTGACGAAAATAAGGTCTTTATCCCAGACTACCTTAAATCTGGCAAGTTATCTGGCTAAGCAAGAAATCCTGCTTTGTGAAGCAGACCTCAGATTCCGGGATCCGGATCAGCTGACCTGCACTTTTCCGAGTTTCTTCTGCAGCATCTCCGAGTCCCCTGAGGTGTCGGACCAGCGCTGGAGTTCCTCCTTGGCGGAGGTCAGCCAATCGCTGAACTCCCGCACCGCCTCCAGGTACCGCCTGTGCTCCTCCACGAGGTCCTCCATCGCCTTCACCCGTCCCTTCACGATGGGGGGTGGGGGGAGGGGCACATTTAGGGATTCACAGGGGTCGATGGCAAACCCACGCTGCACACACAGCAGATCTCACTCGTGCTGCCATCTCCCACTTTTACCATCTTCATAATTAAAGAGCAAGTTTCCCAAACTCACTCAGTCCACAGGATATGTTGTTTTGGAAATCTGGAAATTTGGAAATCCAGAAATTATCTGTTGGATTACATGAGAGCTGAGTGAGTTTTGGTTCCCGATACAGTAACATATGATGTGGAAGCCTTACTTTAGGCTATTGGTGAGCTCATCTCAAAAAGTGGGTGAGTTTCGGAAATTTGCTCTTCAATTTAGTAGTGGATGTGGATGTTGGATGAGTGGATGTTGATTAGATACAGCTCATACTACCTGCCTACTGTTCCTACTCTATCCTAAGGAA